>JANTOP010022059.1:0-12990 GCA_027564815.1 Symmerus nobilis | reverse complement strand
TCTACAATCCGGTATTTCACAAAATTCCCAGTTAGATGCACTAACACCAAAACAATAATATACGTATATTCAAGTACACGCTCTTGTGGTAGTAAATATACGACTCAGAAAGAGCTCACTTTAGACTCAGAAAGTTGAGTCATTATGGTGCTTGCAGGGTACAATATTGAATGTGTTTTTGTGTCAATCGTTTATTTGATTTGCTCCTTGTTGGTCGTGCAATAGCTTGGTAAGTAATTGAGTTAAATGAGCAATCGGTTCTGCCCCATATTTTTGAAACGTCGAAAAATTTAAGGGGTTGGTAGAAATGTCATAACTCAGGACAGCAGTGGCGTGCCGTCAATATGTCCACAAGCTGCAGAATTTTATATTTTCCGGCCGAGCTGCAAAAAAAATGTAAAAACGCAGAAAGTTGCTTTGACAGTTAGGTAAAAATATAAAAAATTAAATACGTCGAAAAAGTTGAAATTTATCTAAGACATATTAGACTTTCGTAAAGGCGCGCACTGAGAAATTTGAATATCGGACATCGCGAAATTTTATCCGGATTTCCTGGTTATTTTCTTCCGATCCAAGAAAATGTAATGATGCAGGAAGTTTATAAATTAGTGGAGAAAAAATACAAAAATATCAAAACTAAACTTTTCTTACAAAATCTCTCCAAAAACTTAAAAATTCCCAGAAAGCTTTATTTTCCCAACCTCATTTGTTACGGTTTAAAATCCACTTTCTATCCAGATAACGACACCTTTACCAAATTTCAAATTTTCCCAAAAAAAAGCTCAAAAAATCTCGAAAGCTCATTGAAAGCTTAAAATTAAAATGTCTTTTTATACAATTTGCAATCCAATTTTTATCCCATTAATTAAATTTAAATGAAATATGGAATTTTCGCAGAAAGCTTATCCAAACTATTAAAAGCTCAACGAAAGCTCTAAGTTTCGAACTTAATTTTTTACGTTTTGAAATCTATTTTCTATCCAGATAACGAGCTATTAACGAAATTTCAACATTTTCCAAAATAAAGCCTTAAAAATCGCGGAAGCTCAATGAAAGCTTAAAATTAAATTATCATTTTATATAATTTGGAATCTAAATTGTATTTGATTCATTAAATTTAGATAAAATATAAAATTATCGTTGAAAACTTTCTCAATCCACTGTAAGGTCAAATAAAGTTTAAGTTTAGAACTTCATGTTTTGCATTTTAAATTCTATTTTCTAAAAGTATAATAGCAAAAATTGCATTTAATTCAATTCATTAAAGCTTCGGCAAAAGTTTTAATTTTCCACAAAGCTTTTAACTTTAAAGCTTTAATGAATAAAATAATATTATATTTTAATTAAAAGCTTTGGATATGCTTGATGATTATTGACAAAGTTATTAAATAAAATATATTCAGTTAGGCGTGCTCTGCGCCTTCTACGCATCAGACTGCACGCCATTGCAGCACAGAAATCGGAGTTGGAGCAAAACGTTCTACGGCGAGAATGTAGCCGAAGGAACAAGCTTTCTAATGATAATAAACACTTTGCGCTCATCTCATCAAATTTTTATAGGCCAAAGGGCTGAATCAATCGATTCGGTCCATTTTATCTCTACTCACCTTGAAACAGTAGGGAAATCTCTGAAAAATGTTGAAACACAGAAAAGTGTTGAAATGTTGAAACGCCGAGTATACACAGAAAATTCGGGTAAACCGTAATAAATTAGATTAAAGTTTATAAAAGGAGTGGTAAGGCAAATTACATTTTGGCCAATTTCACTTTCTCCAGAATTACCTCATATTTTTCGAAATTTGGTCGATTTTCTCCCAACTCTCTTTGATAATTATCACCTTTAGCAATTTGTTGCCTCTTTTACCGATTTCTTAAGAAATCTTTGGTAACCAATTGCAATGATCGTTACGGATTGCATCTATGGTCATACAACTATAGTTAGTCGGTAAAATTATTTTTAAAAAGAAATAACTAGGTTTTATATCAATGCCATAGTAAGGCCTTTATCCCTACACTATGATCTAGCTGTACTTTAATCGAGAAGGACCTCCACATGAACAGAGATTGGTGAACTATATTTAATGAATTTTTGTGGAAACCTGTTTGTAAAATTGATGTATAAATTTAAACTGACAGTAACCGACATTTAAACTAATCGATAGTTAATTACCCCATAAATAAATATCCATTTGTATTTTGAATTAATTAATTAAATTAATTTTTAGTTTTTTAATCTAAGCAACTAAAATAAAATAAAATAAACTCACCCAGCACATCCCATTCAAACGTCCAATTAAAATATCGAAACCATGCAATGTTTGAGCAATTCTGAACTCAAAGCAATAAGGAATCATTTGCATCGTTAATTACACACTTTAAAGCTCACTAAGCTCACTCACTCACACACGAACTTAAGTTATATTCTGAATGCGATTTTAAATGATTCGCGATCAAAATGTAATATTTTTTCTAAATCGATCAAACAGGGAATTACCTTTACCTCTAAACCCAAACGTTGCTCTTCAAATTTCTCTCTTTCGAAAGCAAGACAATTGTCTGTTTACGTATAATGAGTTAGATACTCATGCGTCATCCACAATCTTTGTCCCTTCACTGCCACTTCTATCTGAAAATAAAAAATTACAATTTGGTGATTTACCGGTGATTTTTCAAAATAAACACAATTTCAATTTTATCTATTCCGTAGAACCGTTATTTCGACGACATTGTCGTAAAAACGTTAAGCTATCTGGACTCCATATTCCAATGGGACAATTTACAAAAATCAAAATTCTACAAAGGTATGCCGGACATTCTGGACAAGCTCCCGCACCGTTTAAACGTGTACCGTGTCGTACCGTGTCTGGTAAAGGAATTCAACAATCCGCAAATGATTCCATTCGTCCTACCCAGCGTTCTACATATCATCCAGAAATGTACGAAAGATGAGTACGTTCAACAGATTTTACCGCATCTGATACCGTGCATGAAGTTGGAGAGCCCGATACAAATTTTAGCGCAACTGTTACAGAAAACTGATTTACTATTAAAAATTACACCAAACGAACAGATTAAATCCGATGTACTGCCGATGTTGTATCGAGCAATGGATTCACAAACGGAACAGATCCAGAAGTTACCGTTATCAATTCTTCCAACCTGTGCGGAATTGATTGAATATCAAGCGATGCGGAAGTCGGTGCTACCGCGAATCAAAAAAATCTGTTTGAATCCAGCTACATCAACGGCTATCAAAGTTGATTGCTTAATTTGTGTCGGTCAGATGTTAGAATACTTCGATAAATGGTTGGTTCTAGATGAAGTGTTACCGTTCCTAGCGAAGATATCAAGTCGAGATCCCGCTGTTATAATGGCAACGGTTGGGATATTAAAATTAACGTTATCAAGCAGTAAATTGGGGATAACGAAAGATATCATTGCGACTCAAGTTATCCCATTTCTAGCACCGTTATGCATTGAGAATGGACTTACCGTTTCCCAATTCAATATCTTAATCGGTTTAATGAAAGATTTGATTGGTCAAATTGAAACCGAACAACGAACGAAATTGAAACAGATCTCAGTCCAAACGGTTGAGAATCCGTTGAGTTTGGAGAGCAGTAATAAATCAACGGTTGATATTTTTAAACCGGAACCGGAACCCGAACCAGAACCGGTGTTGGTTAAGCAGCAACCAGTTCCGGTTCAGGTTCCGCTTAAACTTCTATCACCAACACCGAAAGTTAACCATCAAAATAATCCAACCGTCCCATCAATCCCAATCAAAGACTTCAATTTCGATTCAAAATTCAATACAAATAATTTACCGAAAATTCCGATGAATTCAATGACGAGCGGATTTAATTCGCCACCATTCAGTTCCGTACCGGCTAATAATAACAATTCAACACAACGAATCGGTCAATTTACGTTCGGCCAATCGGCTAACGTACCGATGAATGATTATCAGAAATTCCCAATGACCGGACCAACGGTTTCAACGAACCTTCTATCACCGATCAACGGATCCGGTTCGGTCGTATCGACCACAAATCCGAGTAAGCAGAATCTATTAACCGCTCAGGATATTATGGATTTTTTAAATAATTAAAAGCGATTGTGGGAAATTGATGGAGCTCGTCTAGTCTCTAGATTGAGTCTAGGACTTACTAATATAATTTAAGGGTAGAATTTTAGATAAATTTATAATATAAAGAAGGAAAATCTTTTTAAATGTTTATTTGTGATTTTATTTTTATTTTTAAATTAATTAAATTAAAATATTGTATTCCTAAATTATCGTAATAAATACGAATCAATTGTATTCGATGGCGTATCCATATCCAGTGAATCGAATTAAATACGAAACTTCTTTCAGGAAGTTAAAATTCATTTTAAGGGTAATTTCTCAAAGAAAATATGTTGAATTTGTCGGTAATTGTTGCTTAGGCTCGGACATACGTCACGAATGATCAAGGGAATTTTTTGTGTTTAATTATGCGAAATTCCCGAAAATTTTTGATCGCAAAAATGTGTCTAATTGCCGGAATTCCCTAAATATTTGACAATTATTCGGGTATTTATCAATGATCGATTAGATTCGAGAATTTATTCCGAAATACGGCAATGGGCGGTGGGAATAGTCAAATAGGGACAATGTACAAAATAGTCGGCATTCGGATAACCCTAGAAATAGACAACTGTATCCAGTGAACCGCCGCCTAGACCCGGAAAGGCCCCTAGACTTCTCAGATTGGCGTACGAAGGGGCAAACATACTTTAACGACGAAATGCCCCAATCACATCAGAGACAAGAACACAGGGAATCCCGAAATTGGAGGGAACCCAACTATATCCATCAACTCTTAACAAGAGAACTAGCGAGGATAGGTATTTCACGCAAGATAAACAAGATCACTGACATGCCGAGCATAGCGTTCACCGAGAATATGTTCCACAACAGGTGAATGCCCTGTACGGGCCAGATCACATGGAACATGGATGACAAGCACCAATAAGGAAAATAATACACGGAGAACAAAACATGAGCCTGGCCACCCGAGCAACACACCATAAACAGAATACCGTGTCAAGATGGGGGTTATCCTTCTCGGGAGATGAACGAGAGTGTAGTTTGAACGATTTCCTCTCCAAAGTAACCCTATGTGCTAGAGCAGAGAATATGACAGGTCGAGACTTGTTAGCTTCGGCGGTGTATCTGTTTACCGGGTCAGCAAAAACATGGTTTCGAGCATTTTATAACGCATTTCACACTTGGGAGGATTTGATCTCCGCAATGAGAGAACAGTTTCTTCCATATGATTATTAGTTCTGGTTACTCAAAGAAATAGAGCAACGGAGTCGGGGAGAATCGGTAAGTTTCGGCATATACCTCGCGGTCATGGAAACGCTTTTCCAAAATTTATCACAAGAATTGAATTAAGATCAGAAATTGGAAATGCGCAATATGTCCCCGTATTATGCAGAGAAATTAGTTTTGGTGGATATTTGAACCGTACCAGGAGCTAGCAACCAAATGCCGGAAACTGGAAGTAGCCAAATTCCGGATAAACAGACAAATAACACCCACCATACCGAGAAAAGATCTACTGGAACCAGATTTCGCAATTCCAATTAGGCGTAGGGTTGCGGCCATGGAACTAGGTTCCCACTACGGCGCGAAATGTGATAACCGGGCGGGTTGTTATAACTGTGGGAAGGACAATCACTTTAATAACTGTCCGATCGAATGCAAGATTTTCTGTTACAAGTGCGGACTTCCTAACTACACTGCTATTACGTGCAGGGAATGCAACTCGATGGACAAGGGAAACTACGGAGCGAATCGAGAAAAAGGGGTCCAAACCGACTCGCCACAGTTCCAAACAAGAGTCCCAAACAAACCAACACGAGAAATGCACTAGACAGTATAATTCTTAGCCTCGACGATGACCCGCAACCTCACATAAAAGTAATGATAAAAAATATTCAAATTATAGGGTTATTAGACTCGGGGGCTAGTTGCAGTGTATTGGGGCGGAACGGGGAAGAAGTTATTAGGGACCTGGGAATAAAAAAATACAAAACAAGTTCAGTTATATACACCGCGGACGGTACAAATCATGGGATCAACGAAACCATTTACCTAGAATGACAAATGCCGTAAACTAAAAACCCTTCTGTTGCCGTCGCTATCCAAGACTTTGATTCTCGGTATGAGACAATCTCGGTATATCTGGAAAATCTTCAATATTAAATTGATTGTTTGTGATGAAGTAAACCTACAAAACCACGACCCTGACGAAGTAGGGGAAGACATCTCCAGACTATCCACTGAACAGTATAGGCAATTGTCCCTGGTTATCAACAGTCTTCCAACAGAAACAACAAACGCATTTTAAGCCATGGGCTTGACATCGGGGATGCCATATCAATCAAACAGCGATACCCCGTTTCCTCATATCTCCAGAAGGAAATAGACAAAGAGCTCGAACGAATATGTATGCTCGAAATGAAAGTCATCGAACCATCCATGAGCCCGGGGTCCAGTCCCATAGTCGCAGTCGGTAAACCCAGGGGTAATATAAGGCTATATGTCTCGACTCTACAAAACTAAACTCGGTTACGAAAAGAGACATTTATCCGTTGCCGTACATAACGCGCAATCGTAAGAATATCAAATGTTGGTTAGGAAAAGTTAGGGCGAGCGGGCCACTTTATTGACTGACCCCACTAGATAAAGGAGTTAAAGAGCTTATCTCAGACAAACAATTAGTTGCTGCGCACTTAAACAGAATAGTCTTCGAAAGGCAATTTGAAGCTCACATGCAATTAGCTGACTCCTTTCATTCTAGCAAATATTATATGAACTGCGAGGCTCGAGTCTCAAACGTAATATGGGATCTAGCGTACAAGCCAAGGTACAGCAGGACATCTAAAAATAAGGGGTTTTTCAATAAGGGCGGCTATGCTGTCTCAGCAGCGCCTGTCTAGCCTATTGTATATTTTTCAGTTACAGACGCCAAATCATCATGTCCGCTGTATTATCAAAATGAGTGTTCTTTAATGCAAACGTTGCACGCGTTGCGCCCATTTTACGGCAGCCGTGAGTCGACTATTCAACGTTTGGTAGTCAAATTCGAGATGATCGGTTCGGTAAATAATACGTCAAAGAATGCACGGACAATGACGCTGTTCGTGAATGTGTGCAGGGAACCCGCGGCAGTCAATTCCTCGACATGCACAAAAAGGAATTTCGCCGACTTCAACTTCAACTTGCGAATTTTGCATCGGGACTTGAGCATGTACCCGTACATAAGATCCACCCGACCCAGGAGATCAAAGTTAATGATCATAGATAACGTCGTTTGTTCGCTGACTGGGATTCGCAGCGTTTGGAAGAGGGCCCCAATTTCGGACGAAAAATCATCTTAAGCGACGAGACGCATTTTTAGATGAATGGATATGTTAACAAGCAGAATTGCCGTATATGGGACGACACTAACCCAACCGAATTTATGCGGCAGAGTCATTGAAAATTGGACCACTCGGATCCGTGCCATGAATCGAATGAGGCATTTGTTATCCGAAAAAAGTTTAGGAGGGCAAGGACAAATTAGGCGTCGAAAAGCGTCGGTAAAATCGAGAAGATGGAGGGAAAATGGACAGGAAGTCTGAAAAACCTTAAAAAGTTGATTTGATTTAAACTTTTAACCTTTAAAAAGCTAAATGGTCTGAGAATGTTTGGTAAGGCTACGAAAAGTCTGCAAACATCGTGAAAATATTCGAAAAAAATCAGGAAGCCAGGAAACAGGCACGAGAGTGCAGGAAAAGGTCTGGCAATGCCAGATAAAATCGGAACAGCTAGTAAAATATTCAGAAAAGTCGGGAAATAATCAGAGATAGTCGATGCAATTTTGGGAACGATTCGGAAGTTTGGTAAAGCCAGAAAAAATTGGGAAACCGCGAATGATAGGTTAATTTTGAGAAATTATTCTGAATCCTTACGAATTAATTCCGATTTTCTTCTGAATGGGTGAGAATTTTACGTTATTTCATGTCCGTCATGTTCGTCATGAAACTGTTACATTTCAAATTTTGACCAGTAAATTGTCAGTAGTAAATTGATAGGAGAAAAATCGGTCGATTTTACAGAAATGGTCGTAAAAATTATGTACTACAGACCGAAAAAGCTTTAATTCCGACCGGACGTGTACTAGGATTTTATGGAGGATTTTGGGGCGTGCTCAGGGTTTGCGGTTGAGGGATCCACAGAATATCTAAAAGGAGAAGTTTAAAAATTCGAAAATAAACCCGAAGAAATCGAGAAAAAGTCTAGACAAGCGAGAGAAAATCGGAAAAGTCGTTAAAAATCATAAAAAATTAGGTGAAGTCAGGACAAAGTCATAGGAATATAAGACAAGGCGGTTAAGAGTTCAGAGGAGTCGGCATCGTCGGGAAAATGTCCTAGAAGGTCGTGGAAAATCAGAAAACGGGCGGAAAATATTTGCGAAAAGTCTGTGATCGTAAATAAGCCGGGAAAAGTCATATGAGTCAGATAAAAGTCCTGTAAATTCGAGAGAAATTTCCAAAAAGACTTGTAAAGTCCGAAATATTCGGAATTAAATCGAAAGACGGAAATAAGTCCCAAAAAAATATTAGGAAATTCATTGAAATGATTTTAACAACCCAGATCAGTATTAAGACTCGTAATTTAATGGTTTTTCAAACTTATGTAGACAAATTTACGTGGTCGGAAACAGACTAGGGACGGTTGCCATTTTATTGATTTTAGACCGGTAAAATCATATATTTTTAAGATTGAATTCAATTTCTAGTCTGTTATGCGGCAAAATAACGTCAACCTGCTCAATTTTAGTGGTCTAGGTAATATTAACCAGCCATAAAGACTGACTGACTTTCGCCCTCAAATTGTTGCTCGGAAGCAACAGAAAATGTTAAGCTGAAATTTCGTCGATTCCCAATCAAGAAGATGACTGCCGTGCAAGCAACGGAAAAAAGTCGGAAAAAGGTGGGAAAAACTCCGTAAATTGGATAAACATTCTAGGGCAGTCATTCATTAAAAGTCTAAAGTAAAAAGTCGGGAAAAGTCGAAGAGCAATAAGAAAAAGTCATAAAATATGAGTAAAGGCAACAAAAGACGAGTAAGTTCTAGAAAAGTGTCTTAAAAATCAGAATGAGTCGTGAAAATCATAAACAGTCAGTAAAAGGTAGGAAAGTGTCTATAAAAGTCGGGAACTGCGGTGAAAAGTCGAAAATTAGTTGATGGAAGGAAAAAATCGTATAAATTCGACAAATTTTTATAGAAATTACTTGTAGTAATAAGAAGGCAGAAAAAGTTGATCGAAAGTCGAGAAAAGTATGGGAAAGTCGGAGAAATAAACGCTATCGCCAATTGTACTACTTTTATCCCTAATTTTCCGCTATACTTTCCCGAACGGTTTTTCCGAATTTTTCCTTTACTCTGATTTGCGTCAGACTTTATCCATACTTTTCGGAACATTTAAAAAATGTTAACATATTTTTCTCATCTTTCCCTGACGTTTTCCGATAATTTCCTGATTTTCTTACAACTTTTCCAACTCTTTTTGGTTTCCCGACGTTACCATATGTTTGCGCGGTTTTTTACCCCAGATTTTCTAACTTTTTGAGGACTTTCCTGACTGGTTAACGATTTCTCGAATTTCCTCGATTTTCCCGAATGTTTTAGATATTTTGTCGGGCATTTTTGATTTTCCTGACTCTCTTTTCCCAATATCTTGGGTTTTTTAGGGAAAGTAACTCAGATTTACTTTGCTGTTTTATTCCGAATTACAATTCAACAGAATCGAAGAAAATTTACCCTTCCTGTACGATTTATAAAAAAGGATCCAGGATTAATTTTCCCTCCCTACAAACCCGGTTTTCATTATCATTTTGAAGTTCCGGAATTGGAATGATAAGAAAAACCTAAAAAAATAAACAATCTGAAAATATTACATTTCTTTTTAGTGAAAATCAAGAAAATCAGCGAAACGACCCATTTTCCGGCCACCGACATCGACCATAAAAAATTACCTGACGGCCGGCACCCGGGCACCTACTTCACACTTCATTTCCCTCAAAGAAAATCAAATGAAAATTAATCGAAATTGAAATGTTGAATTTATTTACCTGCCGATGAATGATTCTTTTAAATTTCCACTTTTCATTTACCAAATTTTCACAATCACAATCAACTCTTTCTTGCAAAACAATTTTAAAGAAAATCCTTCCTCTACCGAATATCCTTTGACAGTTATTTAGGCGGCAACATGGAAAAAACGTTACGAGACCATATTGACAGTTAGGTGGAAATGGAGGGAATTTGTACAAATATCGTAGTGGAAAATGTGTATCCGTGAAAATTTTATGAAATTCATTAATAATTTATTGATAAATTCAGTGAAATCGGTTTTATTTTAATTATTTAATTTAAATTTAATGTTTCCTATGAAATCTTGTGTGCAAATTGTGTGAATGAAAGTGAAATGTCCATGGTTGCTTTCGGGATTTTCGATCCCGGACCCCGTGGTTCCTGGACGATTTTCAACGATCAGGTTAGTTTCTTTGGACTCTTTTCTTTGATTTTCATTAATAAAATTTTAATAGAAATGAATAAAAACTATTTCCCGGCCAACAAGGAAACGGTTGGCTCATTATTGTTCATCCCTTTTGCGGCCATTCTTTGTGGAAGGTTGTTGTATAAGATAATCTATTTTTTCTCAAAATTTCCCGAAGGGACGTTTAAATCCTTGTACGCAGTTTGAATTCTACAACCTTTCGGAATATCTGTACCAAATTTGAAGCCTCTAACAACCGAATCAATGTAGTTTCGAATGATTTTTATAACCGCAGTCATGCCAGATTCGAAATCTAACAATTAATTTCTTAAAATATCCATAAAAAGGGATATGCAGAATTTAATTTCCTATGATTTTAGGCTATCTGAGGCGTGTCTATTGAAATTTTAGGCCACCAAATCCAATTTTTTCAATCTTCGATGGTAAGTTCACTTTTTCTTATCAAAATTCGATCAATTACAAATCCGTATATTTTTTTTGGGGCTCAATCAAGCCTACGGCCAGAATTTATACATCATTTTAGACAATTATGATTGAAACTTAGGCCCAGAAATCAAAATATTGACTAGAAACGGTATGGCTATCATTCTAATCCTATTTATGTAAAATTTCATGCCGTAGATGCAGTTCTGCAAAATAGGTAAGCCAAAGGACGATGGCTACTCGAATATTTTATAAGGATAAGATATATTAATTTTTATAAGGATCGTATTGAGTATCCTTCAAGAATATGTGTGGTAAGTTTCAAAAATCTAGTCTAAAAACAATGGATTTTCCTGAAGGTTTCATGATCTAGCCGACGAATATTCACCGTGTAAATCAAATAAATTAAATTTATTTAAAATAATTACTTGACACGGTATGCCTGATTAAAGGCTTATTATGCGAGGCCTATTTTAGGCCACTTGATTATTTATAGAATAAATGAATGTGCCTGATTCTCGGCTACCATTCGGCTACTCAGATAGGCACTGTAGTAATTAAGGTATTAAATGCATAAAGGCCCTGTCGTGCACACCGACGTAAAAATAAACCTAATAATCGGATTCACCTTAACTACAGCTCTCGATGAGTTAATCATAATTGTTAATCACAATTGGTCTCTGGGAGTCATGAGAATATCATAATATGTCCTACCGGGAACAGGTTTTTAGTCCTCGCGCTAACAAACAGAGCGTGGTAAACACAGCCGAGTAAATTCAATTACCCGTGCTGGGTCTATTATTTGGAGGTTACTGCTCTGTCTTTTAGACGGACTCTTCGTATGTTTTAATTCAAATAGATAATTGGCTAAAAAAAGCTATTAAAATCGGCAATTACAATTGACTAACTATAACGTCTCCCTTCTCGTAAATTTGGCAGGTATATTAGCCAATGTCTTACTAATTGTAAGTCAAGGACCATATGAGATCAATTACCATAGAAAGTGGTGTAGTTCTTAGAGCCGGGTTTTCCATCTAACAATTTAGACCCGGGTCTAGGGTCCATAAATTCTTAGGGTCCGTAATTTTTAGAGTTTCGTTATAATTTAATTATTTGAATGGAATAGGTTTCAATACGTATAGATATAGAATTACGAATAGAATCCCAAGCTTAAAATTTTCATTGAGCTATTAAGCTTCCGTGGAGCATTAGTAAGAAACTTTCAGATTTATTTCTTTAATAATTAAATATTTGAATAAAAATAATAATTCAAAATGAATAAAATTTTATTCAAAACAAGCTTTCGCTAAGCTTGTAAGTTTATGTGGAGCTTTTATCGGAACACTTTGAGATTCGTTACAGTTAAATTATTTGAATGGAAAATAGGTTAATACGTAAAAAATTATATTCCAAGCTTAAAGTTCTCATTGAGCTTTTAACCTTTCTGTTAAGCTTTTGTAGGAAAGTTTCAGAATTTATTAACATTGAATTATTTAATTAAAAATTAGAGTTCGAAATGATTAATCTAATCAAAAATTAAAGCTTTCGCTGAACTCGTTTGTGAAGTTTGTGTGGAGCTTTTCTCGGAATATTTTGCGCTTAGTTGGTGTTAAATTATTTGGATGGAAAATAGGTGGCAATACAAATAAAATTTTGCCCCATACACAAAGTATTCTTTGAGCTTTGAAGCTTTTGTGGAGCTTCTGTAGAAACATTTCAGATTTTATTTAAATATAATTATTCGGATCAAAATTATATTTCAAAATGTATAAATGCGAATAAAATTATATCCCACAGTCGAAGCTTTCTTTGAGCATTAAAAGAATTTGTAGGAAAGCTTCAAATTTGATTAAAATTTAATTCAAAACTTAAAGCTTCTCTACAAATTTTGAAATTTATTCAGAGCTAAAATCGACGATGCAATTGGACATTGAATTGCCCCCCC
>JANTOP010022048.1:0-12995 GCA_027564815.1 Symmerus nobilis | reverse complement strand
ATAATTGCGTCAGCGTATTTCCCCAGTGAAGGAAGTGATCCAATTCCATCAGAGGTGAAGAAACTGATACAATATTCTAAGAAGAAGAACATTCACCTAATAATGGGATGTGATGCTGACTCATATCATGAGATCTGGGGAAGCAGCGACACCCGTGAAAGAGGTGAGTTCATCTTGGAATATACTGTTAGAAATAATTTAGAAATCCACAATCGTGAATGTATACCAACATATTGGCATGAGGGTCTGAATAGGGAAGAGGTCATAGACCTCACTATTTCATCTGCCTGTCACTATATTAAGGAGATCACGAACAAGTCGCTACAGACATGCTGGATTGCCCCAATTCTGATTCCACAAATCTGGTGATTAGACACGGGTATCCGAGTTTGATATCCAAACAAACCATCAGGTATAGGAATGCCTCCATTCCAACAACAACCAACAACAACAACAACAACAGACAAACCGAAACCGAAAAAACCACATCAAAGTCCCTCAAAACTCGAGGTGATTCTTTATTCGATATTCGTGATTTGGTACATCGTGATTTATTCCGGGGTAACCGACGGTCAATAAACAATATTATTTGTACGATTTCTTCTTAAATGAACCGCCAACCATAAAATAAAATTCAAATAGACAACTTTAAGGGGCTAAACTCTAGACGATTATATGAATTAAGTTGGATTTTAACTTGTAACTTCACTACAGTGTAAATTCACAGATAAACAGTGTAAATTGACTAAAGACCTGCCGAGCGATTCTGACGAGATTTCTCTGGTGAAATTTACTAATTGAATGAGCATCTCTTGCTCAAAATTCCATACAACCCATCCTATTATCCTATCTTCCTGGATTATCTTCCTAAATTAACTCCTAATCGAACCCCGAAGGTTTATCAAGAATACAGAAGTCTATATTTCATCCTAAGTAGCACCAATTCGGGCCAGTTCTGGTTACCATCCTTGAACCTCTATATTACAATACGATAACATATTAATTTGCTTGCGATCCACGTACCAAAATTAGCCTATATAAATTTCAAAAACTTATCAAATTTAAGATAAAATTCGTTTCATCTCTCAAGTACCTAATAAATGATAACATTTACTTTTATTACAAATTTATTATTGTCGACTTATCGGACCGCACTTCAACCACCAGAAAATTATTGAATCAATTCGAAATTATTTATCGTATTGGGTGGTAAAGTCGCATTTAAAATAAAAAAATGATTTTAATATTAAAATTAATATATTTCACTGTATTCTTTACCACAATTAACGGACAAGATCCAACCGAATTTCCTGAATATTTTAAATTCGGATCGGCAACCGCTTCCTATCAAATTGAAGGTGGATGGGATACGGATGGTCGTGGACCAAGTATATGGGATACCTTAACACATATCAGTCCTAGTATAATTGCAGATGGATCGACTGGGGATGTGGCTGCCGATTCGTATCATTTATATAAGGAAGATGTTAAAGCGTTAGTTGACGCTGAGGTACAAACAAAAAAATCTCTTGAACCTATCAAATTTAATGTCTTTCCATTTAGATGAATTTCTACCGTTTCTCAATTTCATGGTCCCGAATATTACCGGACGGTGATATAGGGAATATAAACGAACTGGGAATTTTATATTACAATAATCTTATCAATGAATTAATAGGCAACGGAATCGAACCAATGGTGACAATGTATCATTGGGATTTACCGCAACGATTCCAAGATTTAGGTGGTTGGACGAATCCAATAATAATCGATCATTTTGAACGGTACGCCGGTTTGTTATACCAACGTTACGGTGATCGAGTCAAATATTGGATTACATTTAACGAAGCCGCATTATTTTGTGAAGGTGGTTACGGTTGGGATCCGTTCCATGCACCGAGAGTTAATACTCATTCAATTGGTGGTTACTTATGCGCGCATCATGTTATTGTATCCCATGCCCGAGCCTTCCACTTATATCGTGACCAATTCTACACTGAGCAAGGTGGCAGAATCGGTATCTCATTAAATACGGGTATGTCGTGGCCATTAACAGATAGTGATGCGGATCGACAGGCTGCCGATCGATCGATGCAATTTCAATTAGGTTGGTTTGCACATCCAATTTATAGTGAGGATGGTGGCTATCCACCAGTTATGGTTGACATTATCCGGGAGAATAGTGAACGGGAAGGTAGAGCGTGGTCACGATTACCACCAATTGAGGGAGATTTACGGGAATACGTTAAGGGGACATTTGATTTTATGGGATTGAATTACTATACGAGCGGTTTCTCGCGGGAACCGACTGAGGAACGGCAAAATGTTGCTGCTAAATGGAATGATGAACATGTCTGGGGTTCAATAGATCCGGCATGGCCGGTTTCTAAATCGGATTGGTTGCGATCGGTTCCAGAAGGGTTAAGGGATCTTTTAATGTAATTTTTACGAATTTCTAATCCTTTAAATAATTTCTAATTTAAACCAAACATTACGTTTAGTTATATTAAAGATAATTACAATAACCCCGAGTTGATAATTACAGAAAATGGATGGTCGGATGATGGGCAATTGGAAGATGATGGCAGGATTAAATATTTGACTGTAAGAATTATAAATATTTCTTAAAATAACTTAAAGAAATGTTTCTTAAAACATTAGGAACACTTACAAGCGGTTCTAGATGCAAGGGCTGCCGGTTGTAATGTCACCGGATACACGATGTGGAGTATTATTGATAATTTCGAATGGACGAGAGGTTATACGGAGAGATTTGGCATCTATCACGTAGATTTTAAAAGTCCGACTAAAGAACGGACCCCAAAAAAATCGGTTGGTGTTCTACGGGAGATTATTCGAACCAGACGATTACCAGAACCTGTATGAAAATTCAGAAATGTTTGTTATTTATTGAATTTGTATCAAAATAAATGAAATTTCGATTCTAATGCATAGATTTTACAAACAGCCTCACTACAAATACTGTTCTTTAAAATAATTTGCCACCATCCCTAAATTTGAAAGCTCATCTCGACTAAAGTGCGGCATAACAATCGTCATTGAACTGTAACCTTGTTACATCTTTTTAAAAATAATTTTACAGACCGCCCGCTAATGATTTGTTAACAAATCTGTTAAAAATTAGTTGGCCAAAAGAGACAAGCAGAAATAGAATGAATATTGTCACAACATCTGTCGCAAAGGGTCCAGAAATGTCAGAAGTTCAAGAAATTTAAAAAATTTCTAGGAAAGTTGAGAAAAGTGGGAGAAAGTGAAGGAAATTGGGAAAAATTACCTTACCACTCAAGTTATAAATATTTATCGAATTTCAAACTTTTCCGTCTATTTATGAATTTTATTCGAATTTATGGGACCGTTTTCTAACTAAATCCAACTTCTAATGACTTTATCTCATTTTCACTACGTTACGTATTTCACCGAAAATCCTCTTTCCTACTGAAGACGTTGGAAAAACTTGTAGATCTTCACATTAGAGAGACGCCCAGTATTAAATGTCTAAGCAGTGGAGAACAAGCTTACTGCAAAGTTAAATCCGTAGAAACAGCACTACACGAAGTGGTGAAAACCATCGAAAAGTGCCTACATTATAAAGAATATACTGTGTAAGCCATCCTCGATATAGGAGAATCATTAATTCCCCCTTCAGCTTTCAAAAATTTCAATAATTTGGAAGCTCATTATATTCGGAAGACCCTCGAGTAGATAATTTCCCCATACAGTGGATCAATCAAATGCTTCTCAGCAGCCAATGGGGTGAAGCATCTGCAAGTATTTCGACCTCTAGGGGAACACCTCAGAAGGGAGTAATTTTATCTTCTCTCTTGAGGATCTTAAGTTTGGGTAACATTCTTGCAGAACTCAATCAACGCCGGCGATGTGGTCATTATGTTGATGGGAAAACTACCTCCGGTAATCAGTGAACTCCTGGAATCTGCGCTAAAAGACTCTATAGGTAGACATAAACAGCTTAGCAGTAAACCCTGCAAAAGCTGAACTAGTGCTGTTCACGAGGAAAAAGACGATTTTAATTTTTGATCTATCGAAATTGAACCGAAGACTTAAAAAAAGCTACTAAAACATTATTTGCTTGTCATAATCTTTTCGGTAGAAGATATGTAACAGATTCCGGATAATAGAAGAGGAAATTAAGGATTTGGATGGGGATAATATTGGGATATTCTGAGCAAAAGGCCATAAAATCGCCCATACTATAGGCATACTACTCCAATATTGAAAATTTGAAGCCAATAAGAGGCTTAGTCACATAGAACTTAATATGATTTTGATAACAAAATTGTTAGCGATAATCAATACATTCCATGAGTCCAACTAATTATGACTAATTAAATGACAAATATAAAAAAATGGGTATGTCATCTTAAAGAATTAATCACTAATTAATTCATACACATTCCCAAATTATTCATACAATTAGTTATTTTTTATTATTAATTTTTCATGTAATTAGATCGCAAAGTCATAAAAATTGCGGGAAGTAGTCGGTATACGTCTAATTAAGATTCAACTTAAATGATATTCAGTAAACCTGTGACAAGTAGACACCATAAGGTCAGGGGGTCCCCTACCAACATTCATATTTAAAATCCCGATAAAAATCGATTTGTAAAAAAATCAAGAAATTCGATCGATTAATGTTCAACATTTTGTATTGTTCAACGTTTAATTGAACCAGTGTTTGACGTTTCGTAAACTAACACTTAACTGATATTCTTACTGAATACCATTTGTGGTAAAATCTGTTAAATTGAATTAAACGTGCTTTAAAAGAATTGGGAAATGAACGATTTTTCCAAGCTCACAATTGGCTCACAAAATTTTGTTTTTAATTAAAATTCGGAAAGCATTTCTTTTCAAAATCAAAAACTGTAAAAATCAGGAGGTCCGGAAGCAATTGAAAAACATCGCAAAATGTCTAAAAAGTTCGAAATAAGTTGAGAAAAGTCTATTTTATAAATACAGTTCTTAAATCTTGAGGAAAGTCTGTAGCACGTTTGAGAAAGTCCGAAAATATCATCCTAAATATCGATTAAAGTTTGGAAAATTTCTCAACAAAACGGAAAGGAGAAAAGGATAAGAAAGTTGTTAAATTTATCGAAAAATGGCCTGAAAAATTTCATGTAAAAGACAATAAATAACAGAAAATGGTGAGGAAAGTCTGAATAATACAGAAAAATTCCTGGTAAATCTACCAAATTTTGAAATAGCAAGAATTAGGTTAAAACAAAAAAAAATTAAATTTTTCCAATTTTTCCAAAATACCCCCAATTTGTATTTACATAAATTGTCAAATTTCCGGAAAATATTCCGTTTTTGATATAATTTTGCCTGGGCCGAACCGGACAGATAATGATCATACCGTTCTCAAGTTTTCGATTCATAATTTTTTACAAGTTATAGCCTATTGTCTATTTAATAAACTTATTTGGTAAAAAATTCGAAAATTTTCGTCCAAAACTCTACAAAAATCATTAAAGCTCCCTGAAAACTTTTAATTAAAGTTTAATTTCGTACATTTTGAAATTTATTTTTATCCGATTAATTACCATTTCAAATCAATCTGGAATTTGCCTAAAATACTATGAATAAACTTAAAAACACTAAGAAAGCTTAGGATACAATTTTATTCGTATTCAAACTTATTTTGAATTCAAACAATTTAACTGTGCAAACTTTAACTGTCAAAATAAGAAAGCTGCAAGTTTTCGATAGAATTTTATACGATTTGTAATCAATGAATTTATTTTGTATGAAACTTCAAATTTTCGGCCGAAACTCTACGAAAATCTTGAGAACTTCCAGAAAGCTATTAATTAAAATTCAATTTGATATACAATATTTTGAAATCTATTTTCATCCGATAATATAAAAAGTTATCAGAATTCCTGAAAATAAAGCTTTCGCTTATAACTTAGTGTATGGAGAGCTTTTATCGTAATACTTTAAGTTTTTTTGCAGTTAAACTACAATATTTGGATGGAAATAAGTAGGCTTCAATACGAATAAAATAACATATCAAAGTTGAAGTTTTCTTTGGGCACTAAAAGCTTTTGTGGGAACGTTTCAGATTTGATTAACAATTACTTATTCGGATTAAAATTAGATTTTAAAACGCCAAAATTTTATTCAAAACTTAAAGCTTTTCTACAGATTTTTAAATTTATTTATGGCTTCTGCACAAAAGTTTTGGATTTAATATGAACATAAAGATTTCCAACATAGAGTAAGTGAGAGGGTGAGGCATATTTTGCATGCAATTTCCATATGAAACAGCGTTGAACATATTGTGAGTCCGAAGACTATTAAGGCCCGAGAATATCTTAAAGCGGCCCTTGCAGAAAGAGTATAATTTAGCTCGTAAGAAAAATTTAGCAGTCCCAAAATTTAAAAATTAAATTTGAAATATGTCAAAATGAAGTGGTAATAATTTCAAATTAGGTGCGCCTTCCACAAGGCGGTAAATTAAAAAGTGTTGTGGGACTGATAAATGAATGTTAAGCTAGCAGCCTCAATACAGAATTAATTTACTTTTCAAGGAACTAAATTAGGTGAGGTAAGTATAGGGACCGCAAGGTAAGTATCAATATTTATTTTATTCATTTTATTTATTTTATTTATTCTATTTTTATCCAACATCTTGGAATTTCTAATATTAAATTTAATTTATTAAGCGAATTTTGCAATCCCTTTCAAATCTATTTAAAATATATGTTCAATTTAGCTGAACCTTTTTACCTGTAAAATTAATGAGGTAAGCTAGAAAGTAATTTCAGGGTTTCGCAATAAAAATTTATTTGAGCCAGATCAAGTTGAGAAAAATTTATAATTTTCTTGCATTGCTACTATTTTCATGGTGTACCCCATAAAATCAGGGGATTAATTTTATGAAAAAATTTGTTTTACAATGTCCTCACTACACCGTTAGGTTTAATTTTGTATCATCAGGTTTTTCCATTCCGTAAGAGAATTTTCGCCAAATTTAAGTTCATCGAGAAACTGTCAGGAAAAATCTATAAAATCGAAGATTTTACCAAAAAAAAAAAAAAATCGGAAAACGGTTGATCTTTTTAAAAAATTTTCTTAACAAAATTTCTTTGTTATTTACTTGGAAATAATTTGGTTTCATTAGATCAGAGATTTTTAAAAAAAAACCTCATAGAAATTGTTTGGACAATTTTTAAAGAAAATCGATCGAATTTATTGACTTTCCCACATTTCGTTCTTTTTTTGACGAAAATATAAAAATATATGTCATGAGGGAACCCCCTGACCTTTTGATATTGACAGATCCTCCTAGTTAGTCCCTATTTATTTTATTTATTTTCCGGAAAATTATAAGTGTTTCCCAGATAAGTGACCATTTACCTGGTATACTTCCGAATCGACCCCCTATAAAATCAGGGGATTACTTTTAAGAAAAAGTTTCTTCTACAATTGACTTCCTGTAACCTAATGTATAACTTCGCATCATTAGATTTTCCGATTCCCTAACAAAATTTTCCGGAAATTTTAATTTTCGTCCAGACAGTCAGTAAAATTCTATAAAACTGAAACTTGTCTGCTCTGTTAGCAGAAAAAAAAGGGGAAAAATTAAAGAAAATAACAGGAAGATGGAAAAAAAGGTTTGGAACTATAACCTTTTTCAGACTCTTCTGATTTTTATGAATTTTTTCCCGAATTTTTACATTCTATGCGCGACTTTATGGGACAGTAGCAGTCATTTGACAAATATCGAGTTTGATGACCAGTTTCCTGCTTATTTCCCTACTAAACTCTCAGTTTTATTACTGCTTTTGGACCTTTTGAGATATTCCTACCATTTTCCATCTGAAAAAATTCAGGAATTTTTTCGAATCCTCTTTTAACCTAGTTTTTTTTCCTTACTCTTTCCCCTTGTTCTGTATATTTTTTCACTGTTTTTAAAAGGAGTAGTTGCAGCAGTTTTCGATACCGGAAGGAAAAGGGTGAAATTAATTTAAATACAAAATCGATTTTAAACAGAAAATAGATTTTTTTTTTTCAAATTTTAAACTTAAATCGAGTTTTTCAACATTTTCTTTCACAGTCTTCTAGGAAATCGAATATTTCTCGGAATTTTCTTCCGCAGCTGGAAAATCTAAAATTACGAAAATATCCTTAAGGAATCAGAGAATAAACTATGTAACAAAATTTTTTGGATAAAATTAACCCCTTAATTTACAAAGGGTCCAAAGATACATAAAATATACAATTTGTAGTTAGCTTTTCATCAACCATGAAATCAGAAATCGGTGATTTTACTTTTCAGTTGTGTTCAGAACAGCAGTTAACAAAGTTCAAGAAAGTTCGATTAATTGGATTGAGCGCATTAAAACAATTGTAAAATTTGTTACATAAAAAACGTTACTTTTTTCAAACATGCCACTACCGAGTTTTCCGCGGGTACCATTCAAAAACGAGGGAATATTAACAATCGAAAATAATGACATATTCACCACATCCATGTGTTGTTTATTGATTTTAACTAAAAAATATCACGCAGGAAATCAATTTCGTAAGAATTTCAGTTTATTTCCGGTTTAAATTATAGAAAAAATGTCTGAAAATCAGGAAATCGATAGCGACGATGAGAAATTGATAAATTTCCATCAAATGGAATTGGATGAACGGATATTAAAGGTAGAAATCGATAAAATACCAACATAACCTCAAAATTGATGTTTATTTTTAGGCAATTGCAATCCTTGGGTGGCTAACACCAACACTGATCCAAGAGAAAGCGATTCCATTTCTATTAGAAGGAAAAGATGTCCTATTACGAGCCCGTACCGGTTCGGGTAAAACAGCCGCTTTCGCAATTCCGGTAATCCAAAAGATCCTTAATTCGAAAACGGATGCAGCGGAACAGTTAATTTCCGCTGTTATATTGGCGCCCAGTAAAGAACTATCCGCTCAAATAAAATCCGTTCTAGACGATTTAACGACCAAATGTCAACGGATCGTTCGTAGTGTTGATTTATCGGCGTCGGACAGTGATTCGGCACAGAAACATATGCTAGCCGAACGGCCAGATATCGTTGTCTCAACACCCGGTAAACTGTTACGACAATTACAAGCGGGACATGTAACATTCGGTGATGGTTTTGGGACGCTCGTTATCGACGAAGCCGATTTGATATTTTCGTTTGGATACGAGGATGATTTGAGCGGAATTTTGAAATATTTACCGCCCATTTATCAGGCAATCTTAGCATCGGCTACTTTAAGTGAAGATGTAACCGCTTTAAAGAGTCTTGTTCTACACAACCCCGTTCTGTTGAAATTACAGGAACCGGAATTAGCGCCCGCATCCCAATTAGGTCATTATCGGGTGGCGGCCGAAGAAACGGATAAAGCAGCGATTTTATACGCGCTGTTTAAGCTGCATTTGATTCGGGGAAAGAGTATAATATTCGTGAATACAGTCGATCGGTGTTATAAGTAAGTTTCCCTCCTCCAACCCCGTTCTTTCTTCAATAAATGATGAATATTTCTATCGAATTTGAACTAAGCAATCAAATTGATTGGCTTATCGAATGATAAATTGATTAATCTTCTCTCTGATTTAAAAATATCAATGAAAACAACCCCTTTTACCCCTTCCCCCCTTCATAATCAATTTTCTTTGTAGATTAAAATTGTTTCTGGAACAATTTTCGATAAAAACGTGTGTTTTGAATTCGGAACTACCGGTAAAGATTCGGTGTCATACCGTCGCTCAATTCAATGAAGGTTTGTACGATATAATTATCGCTAGTGATGAACGGGCGCTGGAAAAGCCGACCGGTGATAAGTCTAAACGATCGGCTGGTAAACGAACGGATAAGGAACCGGGAGTTTCGAGAGGAATTGATTTCCGTTGCATTTCGAATGTTGTAAATTTCGATTTTCCACTGG
Source organism: Symmerus nobilis (assembly GCA_027564815.1). NCBI lineage: Eukaryota > Metazoa > Arthropoda > Insecta > Diptera > Mycetophilidae > Symmerus > Symmerus nobilis. The sequence goes on along the minus strand of JANTOP010022048.1, from coordinate 3,041 downwards.
ACGTATCATCGTATATACATCGAGCCGGACGAACGGCTCGAGGGAATGATAGCGTAAGCACGGTTGTCTTCATTTCTTTATTTACAATTCAATCGATCAATTTTTTTTAAGGGAAGCGTTTTATCATTCGTCGATCTGAAGGAGAAACCATTAATGGAAGCGGTTGAGAATCATTTAAAACTCGGTTATCTCTCCGATGGAGGAATTATAAAGTAAAAACAATCCAAATTTAATAAAAAAAAATCATTAATTATCAATTTCCCCACCCTAGAAACTACCAATTCAAATTGGACGAAGTGGAATCGTTTCGATATCGAGCGAAGGACGCTTGGCGTATGATAACCCGGGTGGCGGTCAGAGATGCCCGAATCAAGGAGATAAAAACACAAATGTTCAACAGTGAACGGCTGAAAAGTTTCTTTGAGAATAATCCCCGCGATTTGCATGTTCTGAAATTAGATCGGCATTTGGGTACGATAAAGAAACAACAACATTTAGCCGACGTACCCGATTACATTGTACCGCCATCGTTACGTCAATTGGCCGGCATATCGACCAGACGAACGAAGCGACCCGTTGAACAGCAACAGGGACGGTTCGGTAAAAGTAAAGCCGCCTTCAAATCGAAACAAAACAATCCGTTATTGGTGGCGGAAATTGATTACGCAAAGAAAAGGAAACGGTAGATTTTTCAATAGGGGAAACGGGCAGGGGGAGGGTACATTATATAAAAAGAAATGTATAAATAGACTTACCGAAAGTAAATGAATCGTTTGTTGAGTATAAATGTTTATTTTGTTGTCACATTTCCGTTAAAAAACACTTAACCTCAATTTTATATTTAACGGTCGGAAGGGAGGCTTTTCTGGAATTTTTACTCGAGATTTTGATTGAGAAAATCACTTAAATTGATTGATAATTATATTTAATTATTTTAAAAATGATTTAACCTATTTCTACCGAACTTTTCTCTCAAATAACTTAGAAAATCAATTTATACTTGAAAGCTAGTTTTTAAACCGAAATTCGAACAATAATTAATCGATTTTTTGAAAAAACATCTCGGAAAATCTTAATTTTCACTGAGAAAACGATTTTAAAAAATTTTCCGACCCGAATTGTTCCGAAAATTCCGTTAAAAACTGGTAATATTTAGTGGGAAACGTTCGAAATCGAGGAAAAAGGAGGGAAATTTGACGTTTAAAAAGTCATTTTTCGTGTGGTGAATAATTTTTTTTGATCATTCGAAAAGTTGTTCGTTTAAAATTGTGAAGAAAATTGTCCGGAATTTTTAATTTAATCGATATTTCTTAATTTAACGGGAATTTATTCCCGGAAGTAGATTGGACTGCAAGAGGACTAAATTACCGTGTAAGTTAAAATATTAATTGTTAGATTTTCGTGTAAATATAATCGAAATTGTCGATTCTAATCAATTCTGGGTTAGACTAAAAAGACATAAAGCCTAATCTCAACCGTTCGACTGTTCTCAGGCTAAATTAACTCGATAAAAAATCCTAATAAACGTTTTCTTTGAAGGATAATACAGAAGGTGGACTTACGTGTCCCCTAGACAACAATTTCTATGTCACGTCCCTAGGACTTCTCTCAGAAATTCTCAGGGATGAAAATTTAACAAAACATCCTCTAAATATTTTTAAAAAATACTGGGGGTCCTGTTTTAGCTCTATTTACTGTAGATTTAATTAGCTGCGTTATCAGCCTTCTTATTGTAAAGGTTTTCCTGTCAAATATTAAATGGATAGACCGGAAAATAATTCATTTTCCTTAAGGGAAGAGGTCCATTTTATTGGCATTTTTTAAAATGAGTTTTCATGAAATTTTCTAACCGAAACAGTGAGATCTATTGAAAAGTTCTGTTGCGTATCGTTTTTACTGATAGTTTTTATGTTTACTCAAATTTTTATAGGTTATTTCTTTGCAGCCTACTCGCTTGGCGTGCTAAACCGCAGGAGACTGTATTTTAAATCGGTGGGCACGATATCTCAGAACCTTGACTCTTGACTGGCGGCGTTAACTCAAAACAGTTAAATTAATATTTAATTTAACTCATCTCCTATTCGGGAAAATAGTTTCAGCCAATTTTCGCAAACTTTTCTTAATAAAATTTTGATTTCAAAATAGATATAACGGGAAATTACCCATTTTCCTTAAACTAAGCTCGTAATTGGTTCAAATAATTTTTTATCTCGGATCCCTTGAAATTAGTTTTGAATTAAGCTCATCTGTTATCTGGAAAAAATAGGTTTAGCTAAGAATTTTGATTTGAACATAGGTATACCCGAAAATGATCATTATTCCCGGAATTAAGTTCTTAATTATATTTTCGAGAATTTCGAAAATGTTGAGTCTACTTTTGCCCTAATTTTCAATTTTTTTAATGAATTTTCGTGCCCTTTTCGTGTTTTCTGTAATTTTTACAATATTTTCCTGTCTTTTCTCCACTTTTCCTGTCTAAAACGCATTTTCTTCGATACCAAAAAATGTAATGATGAAGGAAGTTTATAAATTAGTTGCGAAAAATACAAAAATATCAAAACTAAAGTTTTCGTACAAAAGCTCTGAGAAACTTAAAAGCTGCCAGAAAGCTTTATATTCCGAACCTTATTTTTAGGGTTCAATATCTTCTTTTCTATCCAGATAACGACCCCTTAACAACATTTGAAATTTTCCCAAAAAAAGCTTTAAAAATCTCGAAAGCTCATTGAAAGCTTAAAATTAAAATGTAATTTTATAGAATTTGGAATCGAATTTTTATCCGATTCATTAAATTTAAATGAAATTTGGAATTTTCGCAGAAAGCTTATCCAAATTTTATTTTTTTTTTGTATGAGGGTTGAAAGAGGGAATACATTAAAAAACATGTACCTCCTCCTTCTTCACATCGACCTAAAAGATCTTCTGTGAATACCCAGTCAATTTGATCGATCAAACTTAGCCTAAGCCAAGATTCTTGAAAAAGTTCAAGATCTCACAGAAATTGGTTTGTTTGATTTGCTGTAGGCTGGGGAAAGCATTGC
>JANTOP010022037.1:0-12998 GCA_027564815.1 Symmerus nobilis | reverse complement strand
GAGAGGATTCAGTCCCATATAAAATACATGTAATTTTTTACGCTCTCACTTTATTGCCGTTCCTGTTACTTTTAAATTCTCTGGGTAGCTCAATGTCTTATTGACAAATTAAATAACTCCAGCATAAATTTAAGGTGGATTTAGTTGGATTAAGTCGGATTAATTTAGTTCCGGCGTGGTCGGTTTAAAAGAGTGACGTATATCGGTCTGGGATATTACAGTCTAATCAGTAATATATCAATTTATTTTGTTTGCTAGTTGAAGTCGCCAAATCTTGCCATATCTCTGCAGAGATAATCTTCTAGAGGCTAAGTTGCTGGCGATCTTAGAATCGATATATTTAGTTTATTCCCTTGTTTGTTAAAATATTTTTGAGTGTGATTTCTGATGAACTAATTATTTTATTTTATTTTTTAGGTAAATTCGCTATTTAATTGGAAGCAACCCACACGAAGTGCTACTTTAACATTGTAAATTTAAATAAATAGAAAAATAATAGTTTTACCATAATAAAGAAAAATTCTATAAGAAAATACGGAAGCAAAGATGAATAGTCGAGCACCGCCTAAAAAAGAGGGCGGCAAAATGAGGATACGAGCGTTTCCGGTAAGTAATTTTATTTTATTCTATTTTGTTGAGAATTCATTCCAAAATTCACATTAACTGTTTCTAACCGAAAGAAAGAATTTGACTCTAGTTTTACTATTTACAAACCTTTCCGATTTCTCAGAGAGTTTCATCTTGTTCTCTTGGTAATTGTTTTTGAGAATACTCTCAGGTTGCCGGTAAAGAATTTTTTTTTTAATTCTGGGATATGAAATCCCATTTTTTGTATTCAAAGTAAGCGAAGTATTTTTCCAGTTTTTTTTTACTTCAACTTTTTTGTACAGCATTTTTTTTCTACAATTTTTCATTCCAAAATTGATTCCAAAGTCCACCAACGTTCCTTCAAAAACGTAAAGTTGAATTAAATTCTGGTTAATTAAAAAAAAAATATCCGGATAGTGATTTAGGGGGTTTTACGTTAACGCGTTGTGCCCTGATGTGGTCATCGTTAATTGGAAGACGAACGTGTACAAAATTAATTAAAAATGAGTCCAATCAAGATCTACAACTGAACGATCTAACAGCATCTAACGCGGTCGTTATCGATCCAAACACATTTGATATTTATGAAAAACATCCATTATGGAGTCCCACCTACATAGAGATTCAAACTGTTTCGGTGTTTTAATTGTTGCTCTTTATTTTCCTTCCAATTAACTAATTATTTTTTCTATTTGGGAAAAAGATGAACATGGACGAACGGTACGTGGAACGGATATGGGCTCTACTTAAAAATGCCATCCAAGAAATACAAAAGAAAAATAATTCCGGACTTTCATTTGAGGAATTATATCGAAATGCTTACACAATGGTTTTACATAAACACGGCGAGCGACTATATTCCGGATTAAAAGAAGTTGTAGCCCATCATCTGGAAACGAAGGTAAGGAACGTCAAATTCTCGTATTTAAAATAAATTATCAATTTTTTATCAAACATTTTAGGTTCGAGAGGATGTTTTATCTAGTTTACATGACAATTTCTTACAAAAACTAAATCAAGCTTGGACGGATCACCAAACATCAATGGTCATGATCCGAGATATTTTAATGTATATGGATCGGGTGTATGTACAACAACATGCGATCGATAATGTCTATAATTTGGGATTAATTCTATTTAAAGATAATGTAAGGAATATCTTCTTATCTAATTTAAAATAACCATTTATCGGGATTTAATTATCCGTAGATTGTCCGATTCGGTGTCATACAAGATCATCTACGCGAAACCTTGCTCGGTATGGTGATGGCCGAACGTCGCGGTGAAGTAATCGATCATTTAGCAATAAAAAATGCTTGTCACATGTTAATGGTGTTAGGCATCAATTATCGTCATGTGTACGAAGAAGATTTCGAACGGCATTTCCTTGCCCAATCGGCATCCTTCTATAAATTGGAATCCCAACAATTTCTGGCTGAAAATAATGCCAGCGTATATATAAAGAAAGTGGAATCCCGTATAACCGAAGAATCGGAACGGGCAAAATTGTATTTGGACAAAGGTACCGAACCGCGTATCGTTCAGGTTGTTGAAGATGAATTGATTAAGAAGAATATGCGATTAATTGTTGATATGGAAAATAGCGGTGTTGTTTATATGATTAAGAATACGAAAACGGATGATTTGGCATGCATGTATAAATTATTTTCTCGGCTCGGTTATGAGGGCTTACGAACGATCACCGATTGTGTGTCGGCGTATTTACGTGAAGAGGGCAGGACGTTGGTCAAGGAGGAGGAGGGTGGCACAACAAATGCTATCACATACATACAGAATTTAATTGATTTGAAAGATCGCTTCGATCATTTCTTGCAACAATCGTTTAACAATGACAAAATCTTTAAGCATATGATTTCATCGGATTTTGAACATTTTTTGAATTTAAATAGTAAATCACCCGAATATTTATCATTGTTTATTGATGATAAGTTGAAGAAGGGCGGAAAGGGGGTAAGGAGATTCAATTTCGGATTAATCAATAATTTAATTTTATTATTTTAAAATCCTATCTCTCTATACAGGGTTCCTTTTTTGATTTAAATCCACAATCAAAATCGTCCATAAATTTGGTTTGAATTTAAGATTTTGTTTCTATTTATGTTTGTTTTTTCCTTAATTTATATTTAATTTTAATTATTTATTTTATTTAGTTAGTTTTTAGATGTATTTTAGTATTAATCGGTATATGAAAAGCCTAACTATATTAGGCTGTTTGGAATTCCATACACGGATTCCCTTGCATGACAATTGAAATATTAATTATTCACTTCATTTGTCATTGTTATCAATCAATTATTTTGACGAGACTTAACTTGTTACTTACTCCTGAAAAGGGTAGATCAAATTAGATGTTTTCTAGATTCAATTAGTTAGTTAGTTAGTCCTTTGGGAGAAATAGATTTTCCGGAAAGATCTCTGGAAGTTAACCAAAATAAAAAATTGATCGAATTCCAGCTTTAATATCTCCGGAACGGAGCGAGATATCTTGATGAGACTCGACTCGTCCTGGCTCTATTCGATAAAATTTATTTGGATCGGATTTCTTAGGAATCTTCCGAGATGGAGGCCTTTAAATGTACCCTTAAATTTGAACCGATTTTTTTACTTCTTCAGGTCTAGATTCCGATCCGAAGGATCTACATACCAACTGATTACACAATTATACTCTACATTAAGTCTGTTATAATGAGCGAAACGGCCCATCCCCAAATCGAGAAAAAGTTATTTTTCGGAATTTTGGAACTTTTTTTCCAGATCTCAGCTTCTGGACCAGACAGAGCAAAACGGTTTTCGGATAAGTGGGCAGCTATGTTTTCTAAGATTTTCACCGTTTACAGAGCTGCGATATTACTATTAACAAAGGGGCTGATTTTTCATTTCGTTTCCCTTATAATTCGGAAAGAAATATTTTACGAAATTTTTAATTGGATTTGAATAGACGGTTAATTTTTCAATCCAATGATGTCCTTGAAAAATCCTTAAGGGGTTGTTCGACTATTTCTATTTTAAAAAATACCTTAAAAATCGGTTTCCAAATAAATGGAATAATAAGAAAAAGTCTTGAAAATTAGAAGTACGTAAAATATTAGGATAAAGACCAAAAAGTTATTGAAAAATCGAGGGAAGCCGAAAGGTTTAGAAATCCCCCGGAAGCGCACAAGTAAAATCGGAAACGTTGCGAAAATATCGTGACAATATTAGGAAAAATTGGATAAATTCGGGCAATCCGGGAAAGACAGGAAATTCTGGAATTAGTTGAGAAAACGTCAGGAGAGTGGCAAAGTGTCGGTAAAGAAAAGAACATGAAAAATAAAGAAAATGTAGAACAAATTGAAAAGCTAATGTAATGCTGTGAGCAGAAAATAATCCGGAGAAGTCGAGAACGTAAGGGTAAATCAAAATACCGTAAAACACTGTTAATAGTCAGTATAAGTCAGACCAAGTCAGTAAAACTAAAAGAAAGTCTGAAAAAGTCGAGAAATGATCGCAGAATAACGGCGGATACGTCATGGAAAAGTAATCAGTTAAAAAATGTAAATAATAATGAGAAAAATCTACCAATTTCTGAAGATCTACCAATGTCTTTAAAGATACAGGAAAATGTGAGAAATTTGGGGGAAAATATGGTAAAGTCCGGGAACAAATCGCCGGAGACATGTTGCTGAAATGTCGATAATTTTCAGATTTTTTACAACCAAATTAGTCATAAATACAAACTCGAATTTACACGACTTTTTCCCGACTTGGACGAGGAGAATTTTAGAAAATTGAATATGATTTCGAATAGGTCATGTTAAGGGTTTTTAAAAATCCATCTCGAACATGACATCAGATGAGATCTTTAATTGGATTAACTATAATTATCGCCCTGCTGACAACTAGCATTATAGAAATTGTTACAGCAACGATTAGTCGTGAATCTCTTCGGAGGGACCCTAAATGAATTTAGTCTCTCTTCAATGTGTCGCTACAATCTTTCCACAATATTTGTGAGCTTCGATTAGAATTTTGATAATTGTTAGATTCGAATTCGTATTGTTATGCTCTCAAAATCATTTAAGAAAAATTCAATTCCTATTAAGCATAATAGCAAATTTCTCCTAAGAGGGATATAATCCGAACGAGCGGTGAAGAAAACGTTATTTAAAATTTGGTAAACTTTCAATATGTAGAAAATGTATGCGTATTTTTGCGAGAGATATTCTTCCTCTAAACAAGTAGCCCTAAGTTCGGCCTATATGGTATGGTCATTCGAGGTCGTAATACCTCGTAATAATTCGTTATAAATATACTTTTACATTTACATTACACATAGAAACCAGTTATTAGAGCAGTCTGGTGTATTTAGCATTAAAAACATTCTAATTTACCGACCCCAACTAAAAATCTCTCGAACACATTGCGACTAAAAATATAGTTGTCTCATTTTCACTAATGAAAATCATTAGATATTTATTTTTAGTGGTTCTATGCATAAGTAATTAGACATATTAAATCGGGTAACTTTTATTTCGAAACCAATTTGTTGACTTTCATTTTTGAATTTTGTAAAACAAAATTTATGTATTTTTTTGTAGAATATCTATTTTTTCACATTATTTTGTTATGTTATAATAGAATAAATTGTGAGATTGATTAATGGCTTCCATAGATCGGAGTTGGAAATGATAGCGATGAATGCTGCGCGGTAGAATATAGTTGCGACATCTTAATAAACTAGATCAGGGGTGGGAAACATTATCTATGTAATAATGTTATCCACATGATATTGTTCTGGGAATCAATACTATAAATTTACCACATTCTTAAAAAAATCAAAATAATTATATTGAGCAAGTTCGTAGTGAATTTATGTAACTAACTAGTTAGTATTAACCTGTTTATAGCCGGGGAAAATGTAGGAAAATATGTTGAAAGTCAGGAAAATGAGTAATGGTGGGAAAATGTCAGACAAACTTCAGTAAATCGAATAAAACTAGTAGGGATCGCGAAAAATCGCAAAAAATATAAGTAGAAAATCCAAGTCGGCGCAAATCGCCCGTCAAAATTTAGGGGTTGATTTTTTTGGAATTATGAGAAATGACTTTCTTCATTATTCGTTTAAGAACAATCTCGCGTTTTTAGATTTTTGAAGTTTCGGAGAAAATTTGTGGGAAATTCAGTTTATCTACTAAATGGTTCCCAAATTCATGAGAATTATAAGCACATATTTTGTTTTCTTGAAAATTGATATTTTGGCATTCAATTAAATTTTATGAATGCAATTTCACGAACATTTTCTTCAAGTGAAATTTTGAAAATTATAAAAATTGAGAAAAACCTTGAAAATGAAAGATTTGTTTGGTAAATCAGGAAATTTCTTGAAAATTGGATGAAGAATCATCTACAAATTCATCTAAAATTGAAGACACGAGAAAACATTTCCTGCTTTTCTTGGAATCTCTCCGGAATTTTCTACACCTTATATGACTTTTCCTTGTTGATTACCAACTATCCCAACCTTTTCCCCATTTTCGTATCTCCTCTCTGACTTTTATCAACTTTAAACGAGTTATTGATAGCATTTTCATGACTTTCCCCTTCAATATCGGTACTTTTCGGGTTTTATTCAAAATTTCTGGATTTTTCCGGACCATTTGGGACCCGAACAGACCAGGAAAATCAGAGAAAATTGCGAGAAAGAGAGTTACGGAAAATGTCGTAGAATAGTAGGAAATGGGAAAATTACCCACTTCATCAATAATTTGAATCCTTCCAGGTACCCCCAACCCATCTTACAGCTCTCAATTCCCTTATCCCCAATTTTTAGTGAGTTTCTAGGGTTTCATTTCGTGCTCTATTTCTGCTATATCAGGACGAATGTGACCCATAACTCAATATCTTCCAATTTTGGCCACAAAAAGTCAGAATATGACTAAAAAATGGTTAATGCTTGTAATATGGTAACAAAATGGACATAAAGTTGGGACGGAATAGTTGAAAAAAGTCGAGAAAATAAAAAAGGCAACAGCAACAGGAATTTAATTTAAAAATTTAGAATAATTGAAAAAATTAGGCAAAGTCAGTAAAATTAGCGTAAGTAAAGTGCGAGAAAAATCAGAATGATTCGGTAAACAGTCAAATTAAGGAGAAAATTAGTCGGAAAATTTCCGGACAAATTAAGAAATTCAGGGAGAAGTCTAGGCAAAATTAAATGGATTATTTCCCAGTTATTAATCCGTTTGTAAATCGCCAGAGAATATTCAATTCCAAATTTTATTAAGAAAAGCTCATCTAATTTGGCTGAATTTTTTTTCTCGGATCATTTTCCATATTTCTAATTTCTAATTATATTCTAATTTTTTATTATAGGTAATTGGAAATAAGAAATTTATAACTGACCTAATCTTGAATTTTTTTGATTTAAACTGGCTTTTTACTGATATTTAGAAAATACATAGTTTTCTTTAGGTTACGTAAGTTCTTATGTTTAGTATTACAAATGACTTTGTTTGTTTTACAAAAATATTAAAGATGGTCCCGCGGGCCAATTGAATCGTTAAATCGGGCCGCAAGCGGGCCGTAGGTTACCCACCACTGATCTATAATCCTCGAAAATTCACTACGAATTAATTACGATTTAATATAAGTAAAATGTGAAATATGCTCAATTTGATTATTTTAGATCAATTTTAAATTCCTAATGCTTAAAACAGTACTCTGTTTCTTTAGAATCACGGAATTAGAATTGTAAAATGCAGTTTTAATAATAATTTACAATTAGCTTATTAATATTTCATTCTAATGAAAAATTAAAATAATCCTCATGTAATGTAATTAACAGTATATCAAATACTGATTTGTAGCTTTAAAATACTGATATTAAGTATATGCAGATATTTGTACAATTTTGATAAAAAAATACATTTCATATATTTTTTATCCGATTGACATCAGAAATGAAAATCAATTTCATTCAATATATTCTTAAAATCAGACCGTTTCAAGAGTATAGTAAATACATCCATGCTTTTACAGTATTACTCATTTTTGTTTATTTCATAAGAAAAGTAATTTCTTAATTTTTAGAATAAAAATGTTGTTCCGCTTTAAATCCCAGGACCGCTTTGTTTCTTATGGAGTTCGACCAACCAATCTACCAAAGCTTTTCCGGCACACCGTTGTATTATAACATCTTCGAGTCCTGGGCAATCCCTAGACTACGGGCTTCTTGGATTATTTCTATATTTTATTCTAATAGCTGTTTTTTTATTAGAATATTTCAATTGGATTCTAGCGTAGCATTAAAAAACTTCATTAATAATATCTCTCCGTTAATTGCTTAGAAATGATTTGCCATTATTCAATTAAAATAATGCTGAAAATATCGTTTTTGTAAGTCAATTTTCAATGGGAATTTAAATATTTACATTGGGAGAGAACCCCTCATCTTACGATGTTGATAGATTCCCCTAAATTTTCCGGAAAGACCATTATTCAGAAAAGTACCAAATTTGTCTATCGTCTGCGTATATCGGGCCCCCTAACAACGGAGAATGATTTTTTTCAAAAAAATTTCTCCTTCAATTTCCCTACTACAGCCTTAGGCTTAATTTTCTACAAGTATAATCATATTTTCCGGTTCCGTATGGAAATTTCTCGGAAATTAAATATATTTCCTAAAGAGTGTCAGAAAAATTCTTCAAATTCGTTTTTTTGTCCCAAAAATAAATTTCAAAACGAATGATTTTTTTTTTTTTGAAAAATTTACTTAATAAACCTTCGAAAATTACTTAAGAAAGATTTTCCATCATTAGATTAGAAAATTTTTGAAAAACAAAAATTCCCTAGAATTTCGAACAAAAATCGTTTATTTTAATTTTAATTATTACAATGCGCTTTTTTAAAAAATTTTAAACACATAAGTTATAGAGGGGGGGGGGGGGCAGTAAAGGTATTGATAGATCACCCTGGTTATCTCCAATTTCTATCCAATTATCTTCCATCTTATATATCTGTCGCAAGCGTTAGATAATTTAACTGTACCAACGATAGAAGCGGAACATAAATTTATATTTAATGAATTTATATGAACTGTGAATCGTGAACCTCTATCGATAGATGAATTCAGTAAATATGTGGTGTACCAAATAGGGTCCATAATTGATTATAATATATCCAAGGCTATGAAAGCTTTGAGGTAGGTGCCCATGCAGAAAGGAATTTGTAGTGTATTTTTTTACGAAAGCTGATTAAAAAATTTGCAAATTACTCGCAGTGTATCTTAGATTTTAATTTTTAATTTGTGGTAATAGCGACCGTTACCTCTCAAGTCTATGGAAGCCTATAAAGATTCAATAACGATATAAAATCATTAAAAATATAAAAACTAAACAAAATTAATTTTTAGATGACCGAACAGGAAATTGAATCGATTCTAGATAAAACGATGGTACTATTCCGTTATTTATTAGAAAAAGACGTCTTTGAACGATATTATAAAACACATCTAGCCAAACGGTTACTACTCAACAAATCGGTGTCCGATGATTCCGAAAAGAATATGATTTCCAAGCTTAAGGTAAGTTAGATCTGAAAATCGAATTGTTACCTTTCTTCGGAATTTCATTTAATTATATTTAATTTAATAGACTGAATGTGGGTGTCAATTTACCTCAAAATTAGAAGGAATGTTCAAGGATATGACCGTTTCAAATACGATATTGGAAGAATTTAAACAGCATGTGAATAAACGTAATATATCATTAAATTTAGATTTAACAATTAGAATATTAACGACCGGATTTTGGCCAACACAGGTAAAAATACCGATTTAAATATGTTGATTTAAAATTGATTATTTGAACATTTTGTTTTTTAGACAGCGACACCGAATTGTAATATACCCGCCTGTACACGTAACGCATTTGAAGAATTTAAACAATTTTATTTAGCAAAACATTCAGGTCGCCAATTAACATTACAGCCACAAATGGGTGAAGACAATTTTACAAACAGATATCTTTACTTTTAAATGTTAATTAAATTTATGTATAGGTACTGTATATATAAATGCAATATTTTATGGAACAAAATCACAAGATAAGGATGAGGCGAGTTCCAGTTCATCTGTTACCGGTCCAACAACAACCCGAAAGCATGTTCTTCAGGTGTCAACGTACCAAGTGATTTTTTTTGGAATTAAGATATCCAAGTTAATTTAATTTCATTTCAATTTCTTTCAATCCGTAGATGTGCGTATTAATGTTGTTCAATAATCATACTCGATTAACATACGAAGAGATATTACAAGAGACCGATATACCGGAAAAGGATTTAATACGAGCATTACAATCGCTATCTATGGGTAAATCGGCACAGCGTGTTCTGATACGAGCACAAAAAACAAAAGATATCGAACCAATGAATGAATTTTATATAAACGATGCGTTTGTTTCGAAATTTCATCGGTAGAAGATTTTTTTTTAATAATCAAATTATTTTATCGATCAAAATTTCATTTTTCAGTGTAAAAATTCAAACGGTAGCCGCTAAAGGTGAATCGGAACCGGAAATTAAAGAAACTCGAAGTAAGGTAGATGAAGATCGTAAGCATGAAATTGAAGCGGCCATCGTACGGATAATGAAATCAAGGAAACAAATGGCTGTAATTTTAAATAATTTACGGAGATTTTTGAAATATTGATTTATTGTCTTTGTAGCATAATTTACTAGTATCCGAAGTTACACAGCTACTTAGAAATCGCTTCTTACCGTCACCGGTTGTTATTAAGAAACGGATAGAAGGTCTTATTGAACGGGAATATTTGGCAAGAACGCCAGATGATCGTAAGGTTTATGTGTATTTGGCTTAAAAAGAATCAAGCAAGAAACAAAACGAACATTGGCGATTTTTATTTTTGATTTAATTTTTTTTTATTTTGGAATTTTTATTTTTTGAAAACAAAATGAAAATATACGAAAAAATTAAGAATATTCAAAAGGCCCTAAACACAATTTTAAGCACTTTTCTTTTTTGAGGTAGTTTTCATTTTATTGAAAATCATTTAGTCTGCAATTCAGATAACAGATAAATAATAAACTAATTTTATTATGGAAAGGACATCAACAGATAAAATTCGTTGTCTTAAATAAAATTAATTATATTAAATTTGATAATAAAAAAATTAAGTTTTTAAGTTGAACAATTTTCTGTTAAAAGATCTCAGTTTGTTTTTTGTCAAGAAAAGGTTTTTAAAATTAAATTTTTAAGAATATAAGGATCAGCACGAATATTGTTTAATAGATAAATTAATTAATAAAGAAAAAATAAGGAAATGTAATTACATTTTTAAATTGCTTTATTAAACATTTCTCGTCATTGTCTGCTATAATTTGCCTTATTTAGACATACTTAAAATATAATCTTTGATTATTTTTGGACTTCTTAAATAATTGAAAATAAAAAGAAAATGAATGGATTTTAACGATAGAAACTGTAGTATTATTCGCTTAAATAATCCGTTCAATTTTTTAAAAGGAAACGGTGGAATTATAAATATTTTAAAAACATTTTTTTTAATAAAGGAGGAAACGTTCCACGTTCCACTAAAACACGCTCTGTATATTATTTTTTGTACAAAAATATAAAAATTAAAAATTAAATAATTGAGAGAAGAATTAATAAGAGAATAATTAATTACAATTTGCCCGTTTTAATTTTATATAAATGAGAAAATTAAAAACAGATGAAATATTGCATTTTAATTAAAATGAAAAGACATGGGCTTTTACAATAGTGTTTTTACTATTCTTTTTTTTTTGTCATTTGAAAATTCTTTAATACTTTAAATTAATAATTTTAAATTTAAGTATATTAATATACTAATTTTTTTTTTATTAAGTAATTCAGCTTCATTTATGACTAATTAAGCTGACGCAAATTAACAATAGAATTTTTTTTATTGATAATTTTATTGAATGATGATGATTGTTTTTCCGATTGGAAAACAAAATTGTGTAAAATAAAAAAAAGTAAAATGAATAAAATTAATTAAAAAAATCAAAACTTTATATTTGATTTTTGTATAATTTTATTAAATTTTAGAACAGTGGAATTAACGTAAAATACTAAAACATTTATTTTTGGTTTATTTACAGGGACAATGTAATACTGTGTTCAATACGATATAATGAGCTACGTAACGAGCGTCGGGTAAGTCAAATAAAAATATTATTTTGACTTTTGAATGCTTAAATTTAGTATTAATATTAATAGTTGATAGTATTTGGATGAATTAATCTGAAATATCTAAATTGCTGTTTTTTCTTCTAATTTTTTCGACTGTGATCGACTTTCCCCTGGAAAAAATGCATGAAAATCGGAAATTTAGTGAAAATTTCAAAATTTGGAAATTTTAGAATTTTTTTTTGATAAAGTTAGAAAATTTTACAAAATTATCAAAAAAAAAACTTAAATTTCCAAATTTCGAAATTTTTCTAACATTTTCGATTTTTTTAAATTTTTTTTTAACTTTTCCGATTTTCTGTTGTACCAGTTGTACCAAACAAATCCGCAAATTTGATAAAAATCTGGAGATTTTATGAGATCCATAAATTTTGATAATTTCGGTCCGAAATTATCATGAAAGTCGAATATTTTGTTGAATTCGTAATTTTGAATATTCATACATTTAACGAATCGGAAAATTTAAAAAAAATCAAAAAATTTAATAAAAATCGGGCAATTTTTTGAAAATTGTAATATTTCATCAAATTTTAAAATTAAATTGAACGGATTGGATTGTTAATCAATTTCCCGATGTTCATTTAATTTCCTAATCTTTATAAAATTTTAGAAAGTAACTCTGATAAAATGCTTCCAAAAAACTGACTGATTGACTGCAAACCAACGATAATTTAATTGAAAATTTCAATACGGCAATCAAAAATTCTTTGGACATTTTCTAAGCTGGAAAGAAAGTCTCTCACTAATTGCCACTTTATCTATTTATAAATTAAATTGTAGTAGAGAATTGAATTAAGAATTTTAATTCTTTTTAAATAAATTCTAGGTACATTTTTGGATAAATATTTGAGGAAAAAATGTAAAAAATCAAATTCGAGATTAAATAAAATTCACATAAAAAATATACTTTGTTACAGTAAGTTTTTCATTGAGAATTTTTTTATTAGATCCAGGCGTTATTTAAAAATTTTAAATTGATTTCAAGAAGTTCTTCAAACATTTTGGGCGACCTTATACTTTTTTTAAAAGTTCTGGGATCAACTTTCAAATTTTTATAAAGATAAGCGCCCCCGATGAACTTCCTACAATTTTCAATGAAACTTTATTACTTTCAGTGTTGCAGAATATTTTTTTTTCAAATATTTGCATTGAAATAAATAAA
>JANTOP010022026.1:0-12998 GCA_027564815.1 Symmerus nobilis | reverse complement strand
CAATTGGGTGTATCGGGAGTCTATACGACATTCATCCAGTGCGTTTAATAAAGCCCATGTTTCAATTGAATCAAACGTCTTTTCATAATCAACGAAAATAAGTATTAAGTCCATATTATATTCATTGCATTTTTCTGTAATGTTGCGCATTGTATGAAGATGGTCCATTGTACTGTATCCTGCACGAAACTGTATCTTGCTCTCGGGGTTGGTAAAAATCGAACTTGTGATAACCTTTGTAAATAGCTTGTATATGTGAGATGGTCGGTAGTTTTCAAGCATTGTTATATCACCCTTTTTTATGGATTAACGGTACCACAGCATTGTTCCAATCGTCTGGAATTTTCTGGCTTTCAATACAGGAGTTAAATAGCTGCGAGAGTGCAACAATTAGTCGCCTTCCACCTTCTTTAATGGCCTCAACCACTATACCATCTTCACCACACGCTCTACCATTCTTCATTTGAGATAATGATGCCATTATCTCATCTGGTGTTATTTCTGGAATCTCTTCCGAACCGACGTTAATTATTTGTGGGCGATGCTGTTGTTGTGCCGTAGGTGTATTTCGGGATCGGTACAAATGTTCGTAGAAGTTTTTAGTAACGTCCAATAGTTCGGATCTGTTTGATTTAACAATTCCATTGGTGTCACGTAATTTGATTATTTGTAACTATTTGCCATTGATTTTCGACCATTCATTTCACCACTAAATTCATAAATTTAATTAATTAATAAGAAAAATAATCACCGAAATTGCTAATTTTTCGTCGATATCTACTTAATTATTTTTAATATAATTATAAATATTAATTTTAATTATAAATACAACGAAATTCAAAAGATTTGATAATAAAATATCTAAATAAAAGATCAGAAATTTTTGGAAGTTTTTTCTATTTTAGTAGCTGCAGTACGGGATGTTCTGGTGGCGATATTTGTATGGTCCAAATGCAAATTGATTTCTTGACCTATTTCTTGACCGATGTTTTCTCATATAAAAATTAATTAATAAAAATATTGGTTTCCCTAGACGGTATCTCATTATTTGTGGCATATTTGAGCGCATATGAGATAATAAAAACTGAATGTTTCAGCAATGTTAAGTCCAATCCAGTAGTTCTTAAGATCATTGAAGGCAATTATTCAATAATTTTAAATAAATAAATAATTGAAGTTTTGGCTAAATAAGGTCAGATATAAGAGGTCATATAGAGAGAAACAATTTAAAGTTCGGTTGTTAGAACGATATAATCGTAACTTATGTCCGGTTCAATATGAGTTACGATTATTTTATTTCAAATACCTGTCGAAATCTGTCACAAATAAATCAAAAATATTACCTTTAACTTAAGGGGGGGGGACCACTTTTCCGATTTTGGTAAACCGATATTTTTTCTTTTGCGTATTAAATGTCAATAAAGGTATCAAGAATAGGTGGTTAAGAAGATTTTTAAAAATTCCACTTTTTAGAGCCTATGCATAATACTTTATACTCGTTTTTCTCGAAACCATTTATTCAAATGCGGTGGACACGATTCCTCTGCCTGTAATTGATGGATCGCTTTGCAGTTTTTTTCTGGTATTTATATATATATTCTCTTGTCCTTGACGGGAACAGATTTTTTAATTTCAAAAAATTTGTATTTATTTTAAACAATAATTTTTCAAAAAAAAAATGTTTAATGACCCACCAATTTTTAAAAAATTTCCTTCCTGTCAAGTACGAGATAAACTAATGTAATTTTGGTTTCTTTTTGATTTTTTCAATTTCAAGAATCCGTGTTCCCAGAATCGTGTCCACCGCAAAGCACTGTTGATTTGGCAGTATCACACATCCGACAGCATTACGGCTAGCCATCTTCATTTTTTTTAATACAAAAATTTTAAAATATAGTTAAAGATACGCCATTTATACGCCAGTAATACGGTTCTTCTAAAAAAAAATAGTAAACTTAGCCTTGATGTGGGCGCTCAAAAATGATGTCCCCCCTTAAATTAATTTCGAATATTAAATCTGATTTTTATTTACCTCCAATTAATTTTTGCGAAATAAATTAAAATAATTTATTTTTGCTATAATTTCTAAATATTTTTGTGACGATTAAAATACTAATTAAATTCAAATATTAATTATCCTCTATTCAAATGTAATTCCAGACAGACAATTTATAGAAATTATTGAAAAATCATTCTAGTAAAATGGGAAATGAGAACCAGGTAGGTACTTACTGTTCAGAGAAAATACCTCATTTAATTATTCACGGAATTGCATTACAGTAAACATTACAATAAAAATTGTATTTTTCGAAAATTAATTCGTAAAAACCATTTGAACTCATTTTCATTGTTATAATAAAAAATTATAAAAATAATCATTTTGTTAGTAAATGTTACCCATCCGTTAAAATAATTATTATATTGTTTTATTGTCACATAATATAATAGAACATTAATTAACAATTCTAATAAATTGCATTGCACAACAACCGTCACAATTATTCCCTCATCGACGGGATGGTGCTGTGGGTGCAACCTTCTTTTTAATAAGAAAATGATAAGCGAAGCGTTCTTTATTCTTTCATAAATTTTATTTTTAAGTATGCATTGTTGTTATCTACTAACTTGTATAATGTTATTATGTAGAATAAATATTTAAAAATAATAAAAAACAGAAAACATATCTTACCAGACTATTTATTTGCATTTTATCTCTTACTTGTACCTTTATTTTATAAGAATGTAAAATTATAATTAAATAAAAAAAAAAGGTAAAGAAACACGCAACTTCTGATATGATGTATGATATTTTATATAAAATACTGCTCATCAAAGCATACTTCCTGTTTCTAGACGTACTTACATACTATACATTTTGAAATTCTTATTTTATTTTGCGATAAATTTGTTAAATATCTTTTCCATATGACTTTTATTCGCATGACAATACATATTTTTTTCCACAATAAATAGGTACATAAAGTACAATTTTATTTATTGTGTGCGTTACATGGTTTACAGAACAATCTAATTGTTTCCAGTGAAACCTCCACATCCAGAAATAAATCCCAGAAATAGACTTGGCTAACCAAGGTTGGAACTGAAAATCGAGATAAATATGTTAGTAAAAATCCTTATCAAAATTTCTCAGAATCATTGGCGAGAGATGGGCGAAATTTCTCAGGATTTTTTTATCATGATGGGATATAAAAATCCTGAGAAGTACGATTTATTTTATACATTTTACGAATAATTTCTTATCGTCTATAAAACGTTTAATAAAATCGAAAAAGAATTTTTTAAATATTTTTTTATTTATTTATTTATGATAGCGGACCTAAGTGGGTACCTTGCGGAACCCGTGATTTAACCGGAATACAAACGGATTCATAGTTATTAATCCTTACAATTTGAGATCAGTTAGTAAGTTAAGATTCAATCTAATCTAATATTTATCCGTGCATACCGATGAGTCGTAATTTCATGACAAGGGCCTTATGGTTGACTCTGTCGAACGCCTTGCTCATGTCAGTATACACGACATCGACTTGATATCCCTTTTCAATAGTATTTAAAGCAAAATTTGTGATATCAAAAAGGTTTGTGGCGGTTGATCGACCTTTGACGAAACCATGTTTAGAGGCAGATACAATATGTTTCACACGAAAGGAGATAATGTTACAAACAATCGCTTCAAACAACTTACGTAAAGTAGGAAGAAGTGCTATTCCCCTGTAGTTAGTAACATCATTTCTAGACTCTGATTTATGAATAGGCGTTATATGAGGGAGTTGTCATCTGCATGGAAAACTGCCACTCGCTAAAGACCTATTGAAGATGATTCACAGGGGAACTGGCAATGATCGTGAGCATCTGTGAGCATATAGGGGAGAAATGCAATCGGACCCGCTTCCTTTCTTAATATCGAGATTTATAAGAGTTACATCTTTTTCAGTTAATTCAATTGCACCTATGTCAATTTTATTTAGAACTGTTGGCTCATTATTTGAATTAGTAACAAATTGTTTACTCAAGTAGACATCTTGAAAGTAGCTGGCAAACAGATTGCAAATTTTAGCCCCTCCAGACGCTGCCATGGAGTTATACCTCATTTTTGATGGATTGGACCTCTTTTTTGTCCTAACATACGTCCAAAATAGTTAAGATTATTTACGAGATTTGATTGAATATCGTATAGATATTGTTTGTACGCTACCGTTTGCATATTCTGAAACCGGCGTCTCAGAGTGACGTAGCGTAAGTATTCTTACGAATTTCCTGATAATTGAAATATCCTATAGGCCTTATTCTTCCTATTTTTCAAAGTCAATAATGATCGAGAGTACCATGGCGGATGTTTGTGTACGACTAGGCGTCGTTTTGGCACAAATGTTTCAAAGTCCTCGACTAAAATCTTATAGAAGGAGCTTACAAGTTTATCGACACCGTCGGTTTGACCATAAACGGAGGACCAGTTTATATTGTCTAAATACTGATTTAGACCTAAAAAGTCCGCTTTTTTAAAATCAAACCCACTTTGGGGCATAACTGGAAGCGCATCATCAATATTTGTGTTAAGCTTTATTTGAATTGGTATGTGATATATATAAGTTACATAGGATTAAAAAGTGTTAAAGGAAATTTAAATGAATATCCATATGAAGGGACTTTAATTCCTTCTTTCAAACATTCCTAATAATAATAATGGAACGGATTAGGATTAGAATTGGAAAATCCATATTTTACGTAACAGAATCGGTAGGAGTTCTGCTTGAAATGGGATATTAAGGAATAAAAATAATCTACAAAATAATAAATAAAATCGTAGAAGTCATATCGATCGATTTCTGCGTTAAATTATCGTTCTTGGGATATTTGAAATAAAAAATGAGGAATTGGTATCAAAAGCTTTAGGTTAGGATTTATTTATTTATTAAAAGTTCGAAAATTAGAAGTTTAATTAAGCTTACAATGGATTGAGAGAACTTCTAGCGAACATTTCATATTTTATCTAAATTTAATAAATCGAATAAAAATTAGATTTCAAATTATATAAAATGACATTGTAATTTTAATCTTTCAATGAGCTTTCGAAATTTTTGAATCTTTTTTTGAGGACAATTTGAAATTTCGTGAAAGTACCAACATCTAGATAGAAAATAGATTTTAAAACAACAAAAATTAAGTTCAAAACTTAAAGCTTTTGTTGCGCTTTTAATAGTTTGGATAAGCTTTCTAAAGAAAGTTCATATTAATTTAAATTTAATGAATTGGATAATAATTCGATTTTAAATTATATAAAATGATATTTCAATGTTAAGCTTTCAATGAGCTTTCGAGGTTTTTGAAACATTTTTTGAGGAAAAAATAAAGTTTCGTTAAAGCGCTGTTATCTGGATGGAAAGTTGATTTTTCCACGAAAAAATTAAGTTTCAAACTTGAAGCTTTCGTTGAGCTTTTAATAGTTCGAACAAGCTTTCTACGAAAATTCCATATTTCATTTAAATTTAATGAATCAGATAATAAATCAATTCCAAATTATATAAAACCACATTTTCATTTTAAGCTTTCAATGAGCTTTTGAGATTTTTGGAGCTTTTATCAGGGAATATTTTAAATTTCGTTATATAATCGTTATTTGCATGGGAAGTAGATTTTAAATCGATAAAAATATAGCTCGAAAAATAAAGCTTTCTGGGAGCTTTTAAGTTTTTGCAGAGCTTTCGTACGAAAAGTTTTGTTTTGAAGTTTTTCCATTTTTCGTCAACTAATTTATAAACTTTCTGCATCATTACATTTATTTGTTTCCGAAAAAAATCATCAAATATCGCGATGTCCGATTTTCAAATTTCTCGCTGGGTGCCTTAACGAATTTTTTATTTTTCTTAGATAAATCTCGATATTTCTGAAATATTTAATTTTTGTATTTTTACTTAACTGTCAAAGCAACTTTCTGCGTTCTTACATTTTTTTCCGACCTAAGATTAATATCATCGAACGTTAAAATCCAGAAAATCATAAAGGAAAAGAAATATTTTAAGATTTTTAATATTAGTCAGATAAATTCAGATTATAAAATCTTTTATTTTCGATTTAACAAATTAATTAAAAACATTTCTTTAAATTTATTAAATACTAAATGAATTCCCGGTGTAAACTAATAAACAATAAGTTAAGTCTAATTCTTAATCTCCAAATTTGGACAAAGTCTTTGAGGAAATATAAAATTTTCAAAAATGCAATAAAAATCCAAATTCCCATAATGAAACTTCGCAAATTTGATAGTAATGAAAAAATTAGTAATTCAATTTCTCCAATTTAAAATTGTCTTTATTTTTATTTAATTTGAATGGCCCTAGACTGCCAACTTCTCCATTACCTTCTGTATTATTATTGATTCACCTAGAAATGTCATGTATGCAATTTTAACGATCGTTGAAGATCAGATATTTACCAACTCAATCGGTAGATGTAAAATATTTTTTCTGAATTCGATTCCTCTTTCTCCATACTGCAAACCTACAAAATTTTACAAATATCTCTGCTACGGTTCTAGAGTTATTCCGTTCTTCATAGCTACCCGCTAAAATTTGAAATATAAATTCAACAAACAAACAGTCGATTCCCAACCATTTCTCGATTTATTTTCCAAATTTTTATTAAAATGTGAATTGAACATTTTCGGCGAAATTTCGAAGAAATTTACGGTTTCTATCAAAAATTCCCATCTTAAGTTGGAAATTAATTGATACAAATGACTAAATCAAACAAGTTTCATCAATCAACATGAATAATTCTTTCTAAATTCATTACATAATTTTAAAAATCACGAAATTAAATGGAATGGCCTCTCGAAACTCTAGCAAATAGAAAATTTCAGATTAATAGTTAGAAAGTCATCAAATTTATGAAAACCGGTAAATTTGAAAAAATCCTCTAATTTCGAAAAATCTATTGAGAATCGAACATTTTCCAACATGAAGTTTACCTACTTTATTTTCATAAAATGACCTGATTTTTATCAAATCCGTCAGAAATTTATAGAAAATTCTAGAAATATTTCCAATATAAATTTTATCCGCATTTTTTCGCCCAAATATTTTCGATTATATTTTATTTAAGCTAAAATTTCATATTAAATGAAATTTCGTTCTCGGATGGATTTAGGACTTATAAAGTAAACCTCTTAATGCAGTTAATTTTTAAATCGATTGAATAGGGCAAGATGCAGGTAGAGGTGATGAGGAATGAGATAGACATGTGATTTTAATACTGACCTCTTGCTTGAAATCGGTACTGATAGGTTGAAGGTCAGTCCGCATATTTTATTTATGAAGAATTATTTTCAAAGTCTGATACATTGAGATTATATTAAATAAAGGATTACGATTGAATTAACCGAATTTTTTTATTAATCATTTCATTTTGTAACTCAATAAATGGCATATCCGTTTCTAGCTAGAAACCTTTCAAATCAACTATAATTTTTTTTTTGTTATACATTTCATTTGTTGAGTTCAATTTCAAGCCCATTTTTATTGAATATATTCCAATTCAATCGAATATTGGGCTTACCTAACTTATTGTCATGGAACATTGACTATTGAAATCGAAAATCGAAAAGTATGGAACAATAACCAACCGATAAAACGGAAGCGGAAAGGTGTGGTTAGATCAGTTGGAATAAAGCACATCGAAGTTATATATAAAATGATGGTTACTTATATACTCAACTATCAATTGATGATATAATCTAACAAAAGGTTATAAATTAAATTTCATTTTTTTTTTCGATAAAAATTGATCCAATGAGAGCTTTTCTGTATAGAAAACAGTATAATTTAATAAATTTCGAGCTGTAACAGGATGATGTAATATTTGTCCAAAAAATTCCATTTATATTTTAATTAAATTACTGTTATATGTTGGAAAGTAGTTCATTTTCTTTCTGGTCTAATGAAGCAAATAATAAATAGCATATGGCCAATTGACCACTCCTAAAAATAGATATTGTCTTCTGATATAAATAAATTCTAAATGAATTTATTTTTGGTGGATTTCGTATTATCGATTCGGTATAATTTCTCGTATTCAAATTAAGAAGCCGTATTATCATAATGGGTGGCGCCAATATCAATAATTAATGAGATTTTATTAATAATTCTTGTTGTCAAATTTCTTAATTTTTCCATACAGTTGAAATCATGTATGTCTATGTTTGAATACAAAAACGATTGAACATGCTTTTTACCAGCATTTTTAACTGTCATATTGCAGAACCAATCAACCGAAAGAGATCATTCAACTACAAAGTAAATTTTTTTTTCCGGTTTTTACTTAATTTTTTGGGAATATGTAAATTGGAAATTGAAAAGTCAAATAAATAAATACAACCTTGCAAATTTTAAAAATATTAAATTCAGTCCAAAATGAACTAATCTTTGCCCTCTCTCCGTCGATCGATAACAACAGCAAATAAAATTCAATCAATCAGAAAAAATCTACAAATAATATAATTTGTTATTTAAAATTATTTATTTGTATAACAAAATGAACAAATTTTTTAAAAAAAAAAAACTCCTCTCATCGCAATTTTACCATATTCAGATATTTTTATTTATTTTTAGTAATATTCTCTACTTGATGGACTTGGATGGGTGGGTAGCTAAAAATTAAGTGTGTCAAATTCGGAAATTATAGAGTTTAACATTACTGGTAGCTTATCGCATTAAACATCGGATTTTTATTTCATTTAAAACTAAGAAATTTCTTAGATGTTCAGAACGACATTTTGGCAAATAACCAATGACCAGATTTATCCGCCTTATCTTATAGTCACCCAACTGAAATGAATGAATCAAGATAAACTTTAGTATTGCATTTAATGAATGGAAATAACAAATTTTTCCATAATAAAAATGGGATTGTAATTTATTCAAGAAATTATCTTATTTTAATAATTCATTTCAATTTAAATAAAACTATTTATATCTGAAAGGGTATGGATATAAATACCAGTCGAATGCACTCTATTTTTTGGATAACTTATTGTTAAATAATTATAATTTATGCATAATTTCTGTACTCATAGTGACTGGCAGGGCCGCGGCTTCCATACGGCAGTTAAGACCTGGGATTAGGGCCGCAAATTCTTAGGGCCCGAATTATGATATTTAATAATCTAATTTTGATTTTATCTTCTCGTTATATTTCGAAAAATGAATAAGCGTTTATAGCTTTTGTGTAGCTTTCATTTGAAAATTTCAGATTTGAGTTAAATCTAATTAATTGGATAAAAATTAGATTTTAAAACGAATATAATTGTATTCAAAGCTTAAAGCTTTCGCTGAGCTTTTAAGTTTATGTGAAGTTCTCATTGTAATATTTTAAGCCTCGTTACAATGAAATTATTTCGATAGAAAATAGGTGTCAAAACGAATCAAATTATGTCCCGAACCCAAAACATTCTTTGAGCTTTATGACTTTATGGAGCTTTTATAGGACCATTTCGAAATTGGTTGAAATTTAATTATTCAAATAAAAATTAGATTTGAAAACGAATAAAATTGTATTCAAACCTTAAAGCTTTCGTAGAGCTTTTAAATTTATGTGGAGCTTTCATTGTAACATTTAGAACTTCGTCGCAGTTCAATTATTTAGATAGAAAATAGGTGTCGAAACGGATGAAATTATGTCCCGAACTCAACACATTTTTTGAGCTTTTATGATTATGTAGAGCTTTTATAAGAACATTTCAAAATTGGTTAAAATATAATTATTCAAATAAAAATTAGATTTGAAAACGAATAAAATGGTATTCAAAATTAAAAGCTTTCATTGAGCTACAACCCAAAGTTTAAGTTTCGTTGAGTATTAAAAACTTTTGTTGAAAAGTTGCAGATTTAATTAAAATTTAATTATTCGGATTAATATTAGTTTTCAAAAGGTATAAGATTTTATTCAAAACTTAAGGCTTCTCTCCAAATTTTTTAATCTATTCAGAGCTTCTCTACAAAAGTTCCAGATTTCATTTAAATAAAAGAAATTTGATTGAAAATGAATAAAATTAATCGTCCAATACAGAGCTTTTACAAAGCGAGTGAGAGGGCGAAAGAGGTAGCTGACATCGTAAAGATATGAAAAGAACGCTCGAGTCATATTTTACTTGAATGTTTGCATATGCATTTGTTGAGGCCCGTAAATAGCTTAACGTGGCCTTGGTGACTGGATTGGATAGTTATAGATTATTTTAATTACATAACAGATAATTCACTAAGACCTGGAAATCATTCTCTAAGTCCGTAGAAGATTTTGTCGAATAAAATTGAAAATTAGCGTCCCAATTTCAGAGGTTGATGTTATTAAAATTTCGAGACATTATATAATTTGTTCATTATTTATTTGAGATCAATTTTGCATATTTACAGTTTTCTCATCACGAAAAAATTTTTTGGAAAATACAAAATTTATTCAGAACGGTCCTGAGAAAATCGAAATTAGAAGCATATCCATGATTTTTGTTCAAAAAATATTTTTTATTGAGAAAATCTATCGAAATCGATAGATTTCCTAAATACATATAGATAATTGACGTCATTTTAAAAATATTATTAATTAGTTAACCCCTTAAGATTCAAGTTGACTATCGCCTAAATAACACCTGATTGAAATTTTTAATTTTTCTGGAAATTATGAATTTTTTTTTTTAATTTGGAATTTTTTAATTGTGTGCCAATCAAACATCCACCATAATTTGGGGGTTACTTTTTTTCTTTAATTTTAAGATATTTGTAGCCTGAAGTTGGTACTTCAACAATGAACTACAAGAACTCTAATTGCCCGCCCTAGAGAATCGAGGGTGTGAGTAGGAGCCTTCAATAATACTTCTTATGACTCAATCAAGAGGGAGCTACCTATAGAATACATAATCAGTCTATTAAAATTTAGAGATTTAAGTAATTATTTTAATATGAATTAAAACTAAATTTTATTATAATAAAAATATAAAGCCTGAAAATAAAAATTATTTTATTTAATTAATTAAATGTCTACAGATTTTTTTTAATTAAAAATTAATTAATTAATTTACAATGAAAAATTTTGATCTTAAATTTAAATTTAGCTGGACCTAAAAAATAAATTTTTAAAATCAATCAAATATCCTTGTTCATTTTCGTAAAATTAAAATGTTACGGAAATCAAACGTTTTGCCCAATTTTTGATAGATTGCTACTAGATTTTGACGTGTCTTTTCTGAGGCTGATCCCTGAATGTTAGAGATATCGTTATTTATAGGATTTAACATTAAAAACCTTCTGATAGCTCAAAGCGGAGAACCAAAAATTGTGCCGCCTTAATATTCAGAGGTGTAAAATATTTGACAAGTTTGTTGTTACTTAAGTCTATCGAGACCACCCTAGATATTCTTAAATTATTAAAATACATAAAACGACATAAAGCTACATATTTCGTATCCCCGGTTTCTGAGAGATATCTAAATGATTCTCGTCAGATTTGATCTAATATTTAGTAGAAGAATTAACATTAGGACTGAAGACATAGATGAAATTAAAATATGTAAAAATTTGCCCCATAGACGGACCAAAAATTAATCAGAGATTTTAAGACAGAATCTTAACATAAAGACATAGAATTTGAAATACCGAAATGGCAGTCTCTTTAACTGGTAGAGACACTCGCAGTCATCATATCTACTCGATTTAGTAGTTCCTATCTAATATAAAATTTTTACTGGAGGTTCCGCTCCGGAACTTCTCCCCCAACACTATTTTCTGCTCTGAATGTTGTTTCTTTCCCAAGAAGATATGGGTTATTCAAATCTAGGGTTGGGTTGGGTCCCAATAATTCTGGTTAAAAACTATTTACATACCTCTAACTTCTAAATTAGTTATAAGTCTGTACATCGACTGACTGCTGGAGAACAGAGTATTTGATCCAAAATCCCCGACTAATCCTTGTGATGTCCTTAGACGTAGTATAATAATTCTACGTTATTAAAATTTTCTCATTCCTAAGAAAATTTTTGAAAAATTCTGTTTTTATTCAGAACAGTCACGAGATGGTTTTGATCAACCCTTAAATATATTTTTGACGCAAAATATAACTTATTAGATAACTCCTTCAGCTTCATATGTCATTAGATCAAGTATGCTCTCCCCTAAATTAATCCTGACTGAAATTCTGAAATTTCGAATTTTCCGGGAAATTATGGATTTTTTTTTTTGAAAATTTGTAATTTTTTTTATTACGTCCCACTCTAACCTCCACCAAAATTCGAGAGCTGATTTTTTTTTTTATTTTGAAAAATCAATTTGTTCCTTGTTTATTTGAGAACGTTTTGGCGTAATTACATTTTTCCCAACGCAAAAAAATGTTCTAAATTTATAATTTTCCAAACGTCGAAAGCTAATTTAAAAATCTGAAACAGCTGATTTTGAAAAAATTCAGTATATAGATTGTTGGAGGATATGTTTCAATTATCTTTACCCCTACTTAAAAAACCCTTATTTTATTTTTAAAAATTTAAAGTAATCATGTTTAGAATAATTATGCGAAATTTCACATTAATAATAAATTCAAATCATGCTCGGTTCCTACAAAAAAAAACATTTTTTTCGTTATGAAAAATAATTCTCTGTTATTTTATTATCTCCAAATAACCAGTAATTTGTAAGGGTTTATTGGGTGATTGTTTCCAAAAAAAATAAAAAAACAATCCTCTCGATTCAAATTATTTGTTTGTTATGAAACATAAGGACTCTATATATTATCCTCCTCAAAACTGACCCAAATACGACAAAAAAAAAGGGTTGATAACCCATTTTGATAAAATCGTAAAATAGACAAATGATATTTGGATGAAACCAGACAATATCAAAAACCGGGGATGGATGGGTAGGGAATTATTACGTATATCGCTTATATATTTTATGATTCTGGGGGGGGGGGGGGGGGGGCGGTTTGGGGGGGGGGGCGGG
>JANTOP010022015.1:0-13002 GCA_027564815.1 Symmerus nobilis | reverse complement strand
TTTGGCTGCGATGGCCCTGGTTCGCCGGGATCAACATAGGCTGCTTTGCGTTTGGGGTTCTCGTAATAAACCCATTTCTAATCGCCAGTAACGATTCGACTCAAAAAACTATGTTTTTTGTGCTCTGCGAGATGTTTTCTGCATGCTATGATTCGGGCATTGAGTTGATTTTTGTTCAGTTGATGCGGGACCCATTTTCCAAGTTTTCCAATCTTTCCCATTGCGTGTAAACGTTCAGAAATGGTTGATCGGGCGACACCTAACTCCAAAGCAAGTTCTTGTTGCGTTCGACACGAGTTTTTCATCCAGTAATGCTTGCAATTCTTCATCTTCTAATTTTTTTGGCCGACCTGGCCGTTCTTTGTCTTCCAAGTTAAAATCACCACTTCGGAAGCGTACAAACCATCGTTCAAAAGTTTTTTTTAAGTTGGAGCATGTTCACCGTATGCTTCTACCAACAATCGATAACTTTCAGCAGCCGTTTCCTTCAAATTAAAGAAGGTTATTGAACTTCCCCGCAAACAACTTTTTCAGGCACGCACTCGTAATTCGACATTTTCGAAACAAAAAAAATCTTTGTTGTTTACACTTCTACGAAATGACATATGTTGAAATTTTTAGCCTAATGACAGACAAAAAAAAAAAGAAAATGGCCGCGGTATGCTCCGATGCACATAACGCTAGTTACGCCCTCTTTACCCAAATCGACATTATGAACTGACACTCCCAATATTTAGTTACCGAATTTTAGATTTTAAAATAACTTAATTCTAAATTAATAGAAAATTGACTAATTTTGAAAAAAATTCATTATCGCATTATCAATTATACATGGTGTTTCCTACCATCCTCACCCTATTTAACTTTTGAACGGTTCGAGATTAAGTAAGTAAGTCGTAAGATCAATGGGAGACAACAATCGATAATTTAATTCATTAAAAACCCACACCGACCCTCGCGTGGAGTAGGGGAGAGACGGGGTTGAAAACTCAACAGTAATTGGCAATTTTTAAATTTGCAGGCCGAATTATGCAACCAAAATCAAATTACTTTAATAAATACAGAAAACTACCTGGGGTAATATTTCTCAATAGTTCTGAATTTCCCATTTCCCATTTCCTGAATGTTTATTAATTCACTCTTCTTTTTGCATTTTATTTTTCATATTTGGACAGAGCATAATATACACAAAAGAGTTTTCATTTCACTCCTGGGTTATTTCAAATATCATTTGAATATATTGAATTGAGCGAGCAATCAAAAAGATCCCTCATTTGATGCTCTTCAAGCCCTGGTTTAATTGAAAACAAAGTTTTTTGGAGATAAATTTGCATTTTTGAAGGTAATTAATATTTTAACCAAAAAAAAAAAAAAATAGAATAAATTTGTAATGGGATTTTTTCAAAATATTGGAAATTGGAAAAAAAAATTCAAAAAAGTTTTATTTTATGAATATTTTTAACTAAGTATGTGAGTAGTATACATATGTAGTAGAAATAGGAAATTCTGAACATACACATACACACATACACAATTCTGTACATATTCCATTTAAACCCAAGATGTACTAGATTTAGTTCTGATAAACCATGAAGGTAAATATGCCCCTACGTACAAATCCATTTCAATTAAATCCCCAGTCTACAAATAATAATTTTATTTTCTCGGGTCCGCAATAAATCAACCTGTTGCGTATCACGGATTTGCATTGTACATTCCATTGAAAGTTCATACTACGGTTCTGTTTTGTCGTATTACTTTTTTTCAAACCTCTGATGCGCTGTTTATATGATAAATGGAATATGTGTGTTTAGCTTATGTAGGATGGGATTAGTTTTAATTAAAATTTTAAATTATTTCTTTTTTTTAAAGTTTTCTTCCAAATTTTTTAAAACATTTTTTTATTCTGTATTTTCGTTTTGTTTTGTACCCACGGGTTCGCGCGGCTAATTCCTACCACTGAATTATTATTACACTACCCCCTATCCGCATTTACATAAAACAATAGAATTTAATCGATTTCATTTTGTCCAGGGACGTAATGATACAAATATTAGGATAATCGATTTAGTTCAGAAATTTCATAAATGTCTCACATTTGCGGACTTGTTTTGTTGTCGAATTTCAATTGCAAAGGAAAATAAATTTCTAATTGGTCGGTGGAAATAAATTTCTGATTGGTTGTGGAATAGAAATATTTGCTGTACGTACATGCTATAAGTGTGTCAGAATACACATTTTTATCTGCACGTGAAATTTCCTTCATATTTCTCGACGACTATAATACATACAAATATTTAATTTCGATTTTCGAGGATATGTGCATACTCATACGTGCGCCAATATCATCTGTTATTTGTAGCAAATATACTAAAATTGCCTAGAACGTTGTGTACCAGCTGTAACACATTGATTTAAAATGGACCTAGGTGTTTGTGTTTGATTTTGGCTTATAACAAACTGTCACATGATGCAATAAAGGGTTAAAAATATAATACTAGAAGCCCCTATATACAGTTTACTTTAATATATAATTATTCACTTGTTGATTGATCATGATAACTTGTTCCATTCAATTATATTCTATTCAAACCCCAGTTTAAAGGGATGAATTGTATGCCATATTTTAATAGGTAAGACACTTTTGTTGTCGATAAAATGTCCTGTTGTACTGACTATAAATCATAATTATTATTTATACGTAAATATAAATATTATTTAAATAAATTATCTAATGAATAATCAAATGCATAATTCGATATATTCTAATGTTTTATCTGTAGATTTTGTTCGTATGTTTAAATTTTAAGTTATTAACTGATTCTTTTTGTAATTCTAAGAACCTCAATCAAACGCAAAGAGTATAAAAGAAATAAAAATCCGTATAGATAAAAGCAAATACCATAATATAAAATTACAGTCAAACGAAATAAATGATCAAATTACCATTTAAGCCTATCAAATACAGATAAAAATATTTTCCCAACCAAGCTTTGGTACGAGACATCTTTCTTTTAAATACACGTGAGAATCTTTATCGTCTTTTCATCTAATTTTATCCAATTTAAAATATACATAAATTGTGATTTTCTTGTACTTTATACTCCTTAAGCTTTTAACGGTTAATATACGGGTATGTGCGTATTGGGAGATTTTCGTTCCAGCATTTTTACGCATAATAATAAAAAGATATTGATAGTAGGGAGAAAAGATGAAAATAAGAAATTGGAGAACATTCTTTTACAAGCCCACGCGTCAAAGATAAAATTAATGGAATCCCAATAAATTAATCAGCGGAATATAAAAACAAAATAAAATAGGAAAAATAGACGACTTTGCCGTTTTTATTTTCCTCGTATGGATACTAAAATTGGTAGTTAGTCCTATTGAAGAATTCTTCTTTATACTCGTATTATACGGATATAGGTAGTAGGTACATTTTCATCGTCTTGTGTAATATGTATATAGTATATCCTTTTAAATATTGAATCCTTCCCTAATATGTCTTTTTTCCTTGTTTTATTTTACAATGTATAATATGTCTTTCATCAGAAGTATACTATATAATAGACGTCACACATTTTGAGGTTCGCGAGATCACCCCTAACAACCGTCACAGTAGGGCTTTACTGTTATACCCAATTTAATCATATCATAAATTATTCTCATAAAGCATATATCATTCGGTTTGAGAACGATGGATACCGTGATTCGATCTGATCTGTTCGTTCATTCGTACGTGGTTTTAACGTTACATTCCCTATGAGGCATAATGATGATAATGATAGGGACTAAGTGGGGAGGTATTTAGGTATATTTTGGTCTACCATTATACTATGAGTATATATATGAGATGCTTATTATTAAAACGGTTTATAGGCAAGCATTCTTTTAAGCTCGCTTATATAAAATCTATAAAATATTTATTATGAGCCGTTTTCATCCTGATTCTCATAAGCGCCTCACACACTCTTTATATATTGCACCATAAATATAATTTTTTTTTTTGGGTATCCGGTGGAACGGCATTAAGAAGGCAATGGGTTTATGGATAATACGAGTATAACAAAATTTTATATGATTTTTTTTTGTACTTTCTTGAAACATAACGATGCTCATATTATTTGATAATCAAGTATAGAGGGTATAAGGATATAAGTAATATTTTTTTATATATTGTTTCCTTTTTTATAATTCCATATCTAAACTTCCACGGTTAAAGGAGATGAATTAGACAGCCCATTATTATACTTTCTATTTCATAAAAGAAGTAAACCGAAAAAATGCGTAAGCTTCCGCTTCAAGAAAACTTCTGTATAAAACAATTTCTCAACCATGTCAAAAATTATTAAATCGGTATTATCTTAAGAGTCAGTTGTTAGATTCTTAACAAAATATAAGGTTAAATTGATATCAGATATTTCCTTGACATTTGACAATGGAATAAAATCTTATATTTCTTCTTACCGTACCGAAACTTTCATATTTTACGTAGATTTTTACCACGTATATTCAGAAATAAAGGAAATACTAACATTTTCTTTATCTTGCCCAACTATAGTGTTTAAATGGGTTGAACAATTTCGGGTTTCTATATTGTATCACGTGACCCTGTCAATAACTCAGATAAAAGATTATTTTATCTGATGGCAATACAAAATAGAATTTATCTTCACAATAATCAGTGATATAAGATGAACAAAGTAATAAATCTTAACAGGGTACGTCTCAATAAAATGTATCAATTTATCAATTATCAGTATTACCAATTATATGAGAAACGGTAATAATAGTTTTCTTCCAGCTGTAACGCGTAAAAATGCTTTCAATCAGTGTTGTTCGGTGGCGTGCAGTCTAATACGCAGAAGGCGCAGACCACGCCTGAAATGTCAACAAAATCGTACCCAATTCTTATTGCCACAAATTGCTGAATGTAATCATTTTATTTAATAACTTTCAATCACTTTACTAATTTTTTTTTCGACGTTAGGAATTACAAGGGGAGGGAAAGGTGCTATAAGAAATGTCTCGGAATCTGGCCTATGGTCCACCTATCTGGGAATTCTTTCGATCAGTGAAAGTTGTGTGGGTATTTGAACACAAGTTTTCTAAAATCTATACTCTCCATCGTCGTGGAGGTATCGTATCGGATGAGAATTTTAACGTTTTGAAATTTATTTTCCATCCTAACAATCTAAAATCAACAAAATTGAAGATTTTCCGAAAAAGCTTTAAGAAAGTTATACAAGCGCACCGAAAACTTTTAATTAAAATATTATTTTATTCATTATCAAATCTAATTTATCTTCTGATAAATAAATTTAAATGAAATTGGAAACTTTCGCAAAAAGCTCTGTGGAAAATTAAAATCTCACCAAAAGCTTTAATGAATTAAATTTAATTGAAGGCAAATTATCATGAAGGCATTCATTGTCCTTATTTGCCCTTGAAAAATTCATATATCAGCCGGAAATTGTGCATAAATATATGCTTTCAATGAGCTTATTAGGAAAATTTCGGGACAAGTCCGATGTAAGGATAGATTTTATAACGTAAAAAAATAAGTTCGAAACTTAAAGTTTTCTTTGAGCTTAAACTAGGCTGAGACAGCCTTTAACAAAAATTTAACATTTCATCTAAATATTATGCGTCGTAAAAAATTAGATTCCAAAATAAAATGAAATTACAATTTTAAGATTTCAATGAGCATTCGAAATTCTTAAAGCTTTATTTCGTAAAAAGTTGAAATTTCGTTAAAGGGCCGTAATCTAGATAGAAAATGTATTCTAATACGTAAAAAAGGAAGTTCGAAACTTGGAGCTTTCGTTGAGCTTTTAATTGTTTGGACAAGCTTTCTGCGAAAATTACATATTTCATTTAATTTGAATGAATTGAATAAAAATTTGATTCCCACTTATATAAAATTACATATTAATTTAAAGCTTTCAATAAGCTTTCGAGATTTTTGAAGCTTTCTTCTGGGCAATTTTAAAATTTCGTTAAAGGGTCGCTAGTTGGATAGAAAATAGATATCAAAACGTAAGAAATAAAGTTCGGAAAATAAAGCTTTCTGGGAACTTTTAAGTTTTGCAGAGCTTTTGTTCGAGAAGTTTAGTTTTGATATGTTTGTATTTTTCCTTAGCTAATTTATAAACTTACTGCATCATTCCATTTTTTTGGGTTCGAAGAAAATTATCGAAAAATCAGGATTAGATGTCGCAATGTCCAGTATTCAAATTTCTATTTGCGAGCCTTTACGAATTTTTGATTTTTCTTAGATAAATATCAACTTTTCTGAAATATTTAATTTTTGTATTTTTACCTATCTGTCAGAGCAACTCTTTGCGTTTTTACCCTTTTTTCCGGCTCTGAGTAATGTTCTCTTGAATAAAGAAAACGCACATGATAAAGGTCTTAACACCTAACATTTTGTAACAATTCTGCACACCTTATGGTGATGTTGACCGAACGCCACTAGTGTTGTTATGTGTAGTCCCTTTTATTATATATGAAAGTGAATAAATTTTTTGCTTGTAACGCATACGAGTTTTTGAGAAAGCATTTTTTCATAAAATGCCCCAAATATTTCCAACGAATTCTTTCAGTTTAACTAATGTGCTAACCCTGTACTAACATTTTCCATTTATTAAATTAACCTTAATTATTACCGTGCCATACAATGTACTCGTATTAGTACATAACGTTTGATTGACAGTTTTGCATAAGAAGCAGGTAACTAAACAGGTATTTACAATTTTTCCCAATAAAGTCACCAAGTTCCGGATATGGGAATATAATGAAAGAAAAAAAAAACAAAACTACACTTAAAAGATACGATATCATTATACAAAATATCAGCAATTAACGAGAATAAAAAATTCATTTATATATGGATTAAGACACATTAACCATTGCATATAACCAGTGTCGCCATTGAAGTGGAGGGGACATCACTTATCGGATGAATAAAATTATCATTAAATCAATAAAAGTCCGTTTTTATAACGATTATGAATATACCTACTTCATAACATAAGAAACTAATAGGTAACTTAAATGCTTGCGCACAAGACAATCAAGTGTAATTGCGTATATTCAGTTTATGCGATGAAATACACATAATTCAAATGCTCATTATAAGTAAATCGTAATGATATCTATAAATTATACGTATAGTTGATGCTTTTATTTTCCTTATTTTATATAGTGAAAATGTATTGGCGAATTGGAGAATGCATCAGAATGCATAAGTGGAGTGAAACCTGTCATTTTAAATATAATAACCTTATGCAGGTTAAGTTGGTCACGTAATTTTTTTTCTCTTCAACGCGCCTACTATGCAGGGTGTTCAGTACCTAAAGTACTAAATATATATGATATTAGTAAGTAGGTGGATATATTTCAAAGTACAGTAGCTCCGCCGTTAGCATTATCAATCTTATAGTTCATTTTTTCATGTTCTTATTACTAACAATTATAATTTATACTTGTTGACTAATCTCCCTGTAAACTAACAATTCCCTTTAAGCACTTTCTGTGTGGTTTTTCGATAAGTAGAGACTTTTACCGATATATCAGTGTATTCTTGTGAAAAATCATTAACTATCGTTTTCTGGTAGACTGGTGTATTATATACTTGAGAGCAGGCAGCAGTAATTTTTATCTTAAATTTTCATTTCAATAATTCGATAAAGCTCTGGAATCTATATAAATAAAATACTGTTTGGTCCAATCACCCTAGACTTAGAAATTTTGAATTTCCTCGAAAAGATTACCATTTGCGTTTGACATATTTTGACCATGTTAAAGTTTGACATATTTTGGTATTATAGATAAGCACGATATCGTTTGGGAGAATTGAGTTTCACAAATGTCACAATGCATAAGTTGCTACCAACACAATTCCTTATAACTTATATTAGTTACTTTTGGTAATAATACAAAATATAATGTGTAACTACATTATGCGAGGAACATAACTTGCAATTAGCATACATCAGTCATTTTAAACATAATGTGATATGTTAGTATTTAATTAATTGGAGAAAAATTACATGATGTAATTTTTATGAAGGATTTCACCAAAGAAAAAGAAAACTGGATAAAACTGATTATTGAAACTGCCTATATGTAACCAAAGTTAAAGAATTTTATCACGTATTCTATGTTAAACCATATCTGTTATTATTAGGTATTATTAATATGCACATTGCACCTGATGCAATATAGATATGAAATAAATACGTTAGTCTCTCATGTACCTGCAATTTTTGAAAAGTTTGTTCAACATTTTATCGACGGTAATGACTATTAACATGTATAATATTGCATCATGTATTTTGAGGTTCTAATGAAATGTCTTGTAGGCCCACTAATTTTGTGTATTGTTTATCATCTGTATTTTATCCCTACAACTACCAATCTGATCAGTTTAAATGGTTTAAAACCATCGTTTGTCACTTAACGTTAATTCAGAAAACTATACAGCCAACAATCAAAAAGGAAAGGGAACGAAAAGCAATCTGAGAATTATGTAACAGCACGTTATGCTATTGTTAAGTTATGTATGTAAGCTATAGTTCAATATACCGATAGCGACAAACATAGTAATGAACTTAGAGTAAATATTTATTATATTGCATCATCGCATTCTAGTAATAATGGAATTTGAAAATAGTTTTCTCTCATTAATTTCGATGTAATTTATTTGGAGCTATTATTATCAAATTTTGCCCAAATACAGGACAGAATCTTCCAGGTGTTAGATTTTGTACTACATTCTTACATCTGGATTTTCTGAATTAAGTGATGACACTCCTAAATTTAAAAGTCTGAAAAGAGTTTTAAGAAACTTCCATAAGCTCATTCATTCAAAGCTTTTAATAAAAATTTTAAAAGCTTTAATGAATTGAATTGAAGGCAAATTATCATGAAGGCATATATACATTGTCCTTGTTTGTCTTTTTTTGAAAAAGACAGTTATTTGCCTGTTATTTTGCATAAATAACGTATATGCTTTCAATGAGCTTTCGAAATTTTTGAAGCGTTTTTTTTTTGTGAAAATCTGAAATTTCTTGAAAAGGCCGATATATTGATAGAAAATAGATTGTAAAACGTGGAAAATTAAGTTCGATACTTAGAGCTTTCTTTGTGCTCTCAATAGTTTCGACGAGCTTTCTGCAAAACTTCATATTTCATTTAAATTTAATGTATTGGATTATTAATTGATTCCAAATTATATAATATTACCTTTTAATCTTAAGTTTTCAATGAGCTTTCGAGATTTTCGAAGCTTTTTTTTTTGGAAAATTTGAAATTCGTGAAGGGATTGTTATTTGAATAGAAAATAGATTTTAAAACGTTAAAAATAAGGTCCGGGAAATTAAACTTTCTGGGAGCTTTTCAGTTTTTACAGAGCTTTTGTTCGAAATGTTTAGTTCTGTATTATATTTTTTCGCAACTAATTTATAAACTTTCTGCAACCTTACATTTATTTGCATCCGATGAAAATTATCGGGCAATTCGGATCAAATGTCGCGATGTCCGATATTCAAATTTCTCGGCGCGAGCCCTAACGATTTTTTCTTAGATACATAAATTTCAAATTTTCCGAAATATTTAATTTTTGTATTTTGACTTAACTGTCAAAGCAACTTTGGGCGTTTTTACATATATTCTTGCCGGCTGATGAAAATAATTGGCATGCGCACTAGTAATAGCGTTGGGTAATGTTCTCTTGAATAAAGCAAATGCATATGATAAAGGCTGTAACATTTTGCTACATTCTGCACACCTTATGGAGATGTTGACTGCACTCCACTACTCCTGAAACATTGAAAATCAATCTTCGTCAATAAAAAAAATCTCAAATCTCAGTAAACTATGATTCGAAAAAAAGGACGGATGTACTAAAAATCTAATAATTGCATATGTGTAAAGAAGTTGCATATATGTGATCAACTTCAATTGCTATAGAGCTATATTTGAGGATTATGTGAAAGGTTAAACTTCAAATAAACCCAAGAAGCCAATTTTTGAAAATCTTCAGTTTTTGAATAGCGAATTTAATGAAATTAGTCAAGAGTTACATTTTCCAGGTATCAAGTTTTCAGGAAATGCAAGAATTATGATGGTACCGGCTTTTTTCAGCGGTCGAGTGACCACTAGTTTAACAGAGGATTAATTAATGACTGGCAAATTTTATAAAAATCAGAAAATGTCGAGAAAATTTGAAAGTAATTTGAGAATACATCAAATTTGATAATGATGTAAGAAATCTTATAAAAGTTTAATAACTGAAAATAGGAAGACTTCCTGGAAGATGGAAAATTGTTTGAAATGAAAACTTCCAATTTGTCATATAATTTTCTACGATTTTTGAGACCTCATTCAAGGTTAGTTACTATACAAATGGATATAGTAAACCCTGGATTTCTCACAATGTGCTCTTCTTCCGTTGCATATTTATGAATGATAGATTCAGAATACAACAAATTGTAGGGCCTCCGAAATAGTATTCAGTACCAATATACTTTTTTAACTTTTTAGAGAGTTTTGAAACAGACCTTATTCAACCACGGTTTTTTGAAGGGAAATTTAAAAATCAAACTGTGAGTGTTCCAAGTAATTTTCCAAAGAAAATTTTCTGTGAAAGGATTCTAAGGATAGTCAAATGTTGGGAGGGGATTATAGGAGTTACAAACAGTTTTTTCGATTTGTTTATTGAAATTTCCTGCAACAGATATTTAAATATATATGCCAGTTTTACATTAGAAATCATGGGCTTAACGATCTAGATATGTTTTAATTAAATAGATAAATTAAAATCCTTATCCCTAGATTAAACTGTATTCAATTCGGTATTAAATATGAGTATATTTTTCTTCGTTCAAATTAAACAAATAATATAATTAAATAAGAATAAATCACTTAACATTTTAGTAAGAACATCTTATTATTTCTTCGATTTATTTTTCATATAGATATCCTCCGAGAAATAAAACAAAGTGTTTTATTCTAATTGATTTATTTATCTGTTTACATCCGATTAGACCTTCGAAAATTGGCTAATTGCCAATAGCTTATTAATTAATGATGTAGAATTTATTTCCATTTCGTAAACAAGTCCAATTTGAATGATTTTCGGAAAATCAATCAATGAGGGAGGTAAAAAGGAAATTAAATTTAAATATAAAACATAAGGATATTTTTTATTAAATGACAGACATTCAATGGAATGAAAATTTATACAATATTGTGAGTATTACATCTATATTATACAAAGAGAAAAGTCCCTTCTTGCCTATTTGATTTCAGTATTGCGAGAATATCTATTCCACATTTTATTCAAAAAATTTTCTGCACAATTTTTAATATAGCGTCCTTGAGATATCAGGAACATTGCGAAAATATCTTTTTTGATGAACATCCTCTCAGTTTATATCTTAAACGGTTTCCAATATCCTCCTTTTTTTATTCCTACATAAATGATATTCACATAATTTTCATTCCAAAACCTGATATATTTTTACCATTCCACAATTTTAAAGAGGCTTGAAGGAAAATATAAAAGAAAGAAACCCGGCGGGTGAAAAACAAAACCTTGTTCTAAAAACACACATTTTTATGGAAAATTTTAATCTCGGAGAAAGGGCGACGGAATAATGATGAGAAATCTATGCACAGACAGAATAAAAAAGGGATATTATTAATGTAAAAGGAATAAATTTTCTATTTGGAAATATTTACCTTGGTGACGGATTTAATTTAATTTTTCTGTTCCCGTTGCTTTAAAAAGGATGAAAGGAATGGTAACTGGATCTATCTACCAAGTGAACGTCAATTCTTTTAGGAGTATTATTTTTGAAATTTTATGAAGTGGAAAATATATAAAGAAGTATTCAGATATCCCATGAATTACGGTTGAAAAAGACGCACTCTTTTCTAAATTATCCTATTTTTTAATTTTTTATTTATTAAGTTTCCGAATCTCCTCTAGTATAGATGGTTTAGTAAAATATGCTTCTTAATCGTATTTAATGTAATTCATGAATTTCAAATAATTAATGTCTTTCTCACTTAACACGAATTCTGCCATAATTGTCGTGGGGTTCTAAATAGGATTTTCATTATATTTCACGGGATTATTACCTTTCTAGTTTTCAGATTTTAATCTAGTTAAAAGTTCTTTGAATTTAGCTACACATCACGAAATTCGTGATTACAAATTATGATGAGAATTTCTAGCTTTTTTTCTTTCTTTAAAATAGCTATTTGAACTTCCGGTCTTGCGTATAAAATTCCAGTTTCTACATTGCAGATTCTTCATTGTTGATTCAGAAACGGTCCATGATTCGGCACCATATAGAAGTATAGAGAATATAAAACATTTTACCCATCGTACTCATAATTCCAGTATTAAATCCCGGCTGCATACCACTTTTTTTAGTTTTACAAAGGAAATAAGGGCTCGCTCTATGCGACATTTAGCTTCACATGAATGGTACCAAGTCTCATTCCTGCGTAATCTTTTACCACAAAAGAAAAAATTACTGATCGGCAAACCAACCAGAAATTTTTGCAAAACTTAAAATATGTAATGGGTTCACTGCTGAACCTATACCTTATGGTTGAGAGCCGTCGTTCTTGAAGTGCTGGACATTCGCAGAGGAGGTGTTTTACACATTCTTCTTCCTCCTCATCCCTCCAGCTGCGACAGAAATCATTTGTCAGAACACCGTATCTGTTGGCCATGATACCAATGATACAGTGAGCGGTAATGATTCCGACCAATATTCTGATCGACGATCTGGTTAGCTTCAGGATAGAGGTAGTGCGTTTTATTTTCAGTTCAAGCCAGAACTGCCTAGAGATAACGCAACTGTCCAAAGTTTTCCATGTGTTCCATGCGTTGGCGAGATCAATAACTAATAGTGTTTTCGATTTGACAAAAAGTGTGACACTCGTTCCGCATTTTTTAGGTTTTCATTTTCGATTTAATTC
>JANTOP010022004.1:0-13004 GCA_027564815.1 Symmerus nobilis | reverse complement strand
TTAATAATTTGTTTCGAAACAAAATAACTAAAATAAATTTTAATATTTCATTTATTATTTCCTATAATCGAATTAAAAATTAAAATGAATTTTAAATGGCCTTTTATTATATTTTTTCTCTTTTTTTTTTATTCAGTTATATCCTAAAGTTCAAGCAAATTATAAATTAAATTTGGTCAAACAGTGGATAATTAGGTAATTTTTTGTTTTAAATTATAATGTTTGTGCCGTTTGTTCATAAACAAAAAAAAATAATAATAAAGAATTATTTTATTTATAATAAACGGTCAGACTAGTGGAAAATTTTTTTAAAAATATTTTTCTTTGAAATTTCTTCTTCCAGCAGTCCAAAACGTTGACTAGGTTAATTTGAATTGTTATAAAGAAAACTATGATTATCCTTCATCATTTTTTTTTTAACAATTCAAATTCCTATTACGAATTTAAAAAATTAAATTCCATGTTGAAAGTTGATCAACAAACAAATAAAAAAAAATAATTAAATTTTCCAAATTAAAATTAAATTAAATGAGAAAACTTTGAATAAATTATAACCTAAAAGTAAATTAGGAAAACAATAAAAAAATAAATTTGACAAGGCTTGGCAATTAAGGTTACACAATTATCTCGTTCCTTTAAATTAATTTTTAAAATTTTTCCTTTCGTTAGCTAAGACATTTTAATTTCATTTGATTAATTAAAATATATCGGGTAACAAGAATATATTAAAAATAATAAAAATTAAGCGATAAGCTTATGCGATCACAAACATTAATATTATTAATTCTAGACATTCGATTAATAAAAGTTTCATCAAATTATGAAAGTTTCAACCATTTCTATTGTGATCAAAAATTAGCCTTGCTTTTCAATTTT
This sequence comes from Symmerus nobilis, assembly GCA_027564815.1. Taxonomy (NCBI): domain Eukaryota; kingdom Metazoa; phylum Arthropoda; class Insecta; order Diptera; family Mycetophilidae; genus Symmerus; species Symmerus nobilis. The sequence goes on along the minus strand of JANTOP010022004.1, from coordinate 12,128 downwards.
TTTTTACCTTAAATTTGGCACTTCTTTTTCTCTTTTTTTTTTTTTTTAATAAAAATTATTAATTTGTTTTTGTTTAATATAAAATCCTAGAAATTATAAGTTTTATCAGAGTTCTATTTTAGTTTCTCGAAATTTTCCACTTGTTGAAAATTGGAAACGTAATCTTATAAAATTTCGGTTGCGGATGTGTTATTAGGATTGTCTTCATTAATTTTATAGTCGATTTTTAAAATATGTTTTGGGATCAGTTCGTTTCACCGTACGAAATTTTAATTTCTTCATCTTCGTTTCGATGCTGCAACGGCAATCATTTGCCGTAACATTGGTTCAGGTGTACATACTTTAGGATCACATTGCATTTGACCATTACCTCCGCATCTAAAATGATAAATTAAATAAATAAAACAAATGTTTTTTGTTTTCTTATTCAAATAAAATACTTACATGCAGTGAATACATGGTCCGCTAGCTGATGTCACTGTGTCACCTACTTGATAGGATACACCTTGTATTTGACAGCCACCTCTAGTTGCCGCTCCCTTGTACGCATGATGTAGGAAATGTGGTGGTAACGTGGTTGTTGTTGTTGTCGTACTTGTTGTCACATTCATCACAGTAGCCATTGATACATGACATTCGTAGCGGGGACAACAGAAACCTTGAATTGGTTCCTCGTGACATCCACTAATTGGTGGCGGACACGATTGCTGTAAGCAGATAATGTCGCTGCGGAAACAGAAACAGAAATCGCATGGATCGTCACGAGGTATTTGTTGTGCGGACACATATAATTTTCCGCCATATCGACAAGTGCCCGGTCCAAACGAAGATAGATCTTCTTCGTCACCGTATTCATCTTCCGGATATGCGGGTGCACTTGGATATTGTCCGGCTGGCATTTGACCGTATCCATGCTCCTCCGGATGAATTGTTGTCTGTAAACTGTCTGATGGCACTATTGGTTTCAGTGTAAAGTGTTCACTTAGCGGATGTTGAACATCTAAATCTGATTCTGTTTCTTTTTCTTCCGTTTCCGGTCTCTCTGTGGCTGGTGCCGTTTCTGGTTTCTTCACTTCGAATTTCTTTTCTGGCGTTTCGGCTACAGGAAGCTGCGTCGTTAATTGAACCGGTTCTTCTGTCGCTTCTTCTTCAGGTAATTTTTCAATGGCACTAACTGTAGTTGGTTGCTCAACCTCCTGCGGTTCCCCAAGTATAGTTACCTCTTCAGGTTCTTCATGTCGAATTGTCGTTTCTGCCGTAGCTGGTAAAGTAACACCTTCTCTCACTGGGGTGATAGTTGTGGCTGGTTCCTCACCTTCTTTGATTCCGATTGTGACCGGTTCAATTGGTTCAGAAACTGTTGTACCTTCAGGTTGTTTTTCTTCCTTAGGTTGTTCAGTGATGCCTGCAGCTTCCGTCGTGAAACTTGAAGGTTCCTCTGGTTCTGAAGGTACACGCTTCGTCGTTCCTTCTGTTTCTCCTAATTTCACTTGAAGATCAGGTACAGTTTCAGTTGGTTGTTCCGTTGGAAGTTCGGTGACTTTCTCTCCTTGTTCTTCTGTTACTGGCGGTATTCCCTCTTTTTCAGTAGTTTCTTCTTCAATTGAAGGACCAGTTGCTGGTGCCGAGGTTTCTGGTGCTTCAGTACCGAGTTCGGTTTCAACCACTCCCTCTGGTTTTTCAGTAATCGTTACATGTTCTGGCACATGCTCCTCTGTTACAGATTCCGTTACCTGTCCGTCCAAGATACGTTCAGTAATTGGTTCTTTTTCTACTGGTTGTTCAGTAGTAGGTATTTCCTCCGTTACATGATCTTTTGGAATAGTGACTTCCTCTTCCAGAGAGCTAGTAACCTCCTCTGGAATTTCTGTTGATTTTTCGGTTGCAGGAGATTCGGTGGCGACCTCTGTTTCACTCGGTTTCTTTTCAGTAACTGTTTCTTCACCTAGTCTCACTCCGGTTGGAGCAAACGTGTGATCTAAGTCACCCTCTTCCGTACGGTGTTCTTCTGATGATGGAGATGGTTCGGATAATCGAGATTCGGTTGTTACAGGTAGTTCTGGTTCAATTTCATTCTCTTCCTCTCTAGGCCGTGTCGTACTTATTTCCTTCTCCCCTTCCTCCTCCGCTTTTGTAGTTAATTCTTGTTCCGAGGTGGGTATTTCTGTAGGTTTCAATGTATATTCTTCAGTAAGTGGTACCCCCTTTTCAGTTGCTATCGGCTCCTCTACTGGTGGCCCAGTTGGTATAGTGGTTACTCCCTCAACTTCAGGAAGTTCAGACTCTTTCTCCGGCTCAGTTTCGTAAGCAACAGTTGTCTTTGCTTCTTCAGAAAGTTTCGACGGTTCTTCTGTAACTTGTTCATCTGATTTAATTGTCGTTTGTACTTCTCCAGGAAGTTCAGTTACAACAGGTCGATCAGTTCCTTGTTCCGTTAACTTAACTGGCGAAATAGTGGTTCCCTCAATAAGATCCATAGGCTTTTCAGTTTGGCCGGTTGGTTCTGTAACCGCTTCGGCTTCAGGCAATTCAGTTGTGGATTTTTCTTCTTCAGGTCCTGTGAGAATTGTTTTTTCTTCAATTTCAATTTCAGGAGATTGTGTAGCCTCCAATCGAGTTTCTGGAGTAACTGTCGTACCTTCTTCTTCTTCATATTTCTCTGTTGGTTTTATTTCTTCAACCTTAGCAGTTACCTCCTCCTCACCTTCACCAAGTGGCCGAATTTCTTCAACAGTTGCCGGTACTTCCTTATCTTCATCGACAATAGGCGTTACGGTAGTTAGTTCTTCGGATACCTTTCCAGTTGTTGATGGCTCCTCCTCCTCCATTTTTTCACAATCATACGACGGGCAGCATGCGTCTAATGCCAAATAGATTGGTTTACATTTGACTGCATTATATGGAGGACCAGCACATTCAATACTGCCGCATTGGACGACACTGCTGACACATCTACAATCCAATTTACATTTGTTAACTGCAGGAATTGACGTATTATTTTGATAGGTTCGCCCGTCAACAAGGCAATCACCTTCCCCAGGTATAAAGCTTGGAATTATATTTTCTTCGTCAATTTGTGGGGCTTCGGTTCCCAATGGAGCGACTGTTGCAGCTTCTTCTTGTTGCCCTTCATCGATTGGTTGTTTGGTTGTTGCTTCTTCTCTTTCCCCTTCCTCCGTTTCTTCAATAACTGGAGTTGTTGCTTTCTCTAATGTATGATCATCTGATTCAATGATATGCGTCGACGTCTCTTCTGATGACGGTGTTGGTACAATAGGAGATTCAGTAGCAAGCTTCTCTTCAACAGGCGCCTCAGGTTCCTCTTTTTCTGTTGGTAGATATTGCAGGGGAACGTGTGGTTCAGTTGAAGTAACTTCTTCGGGGGAAAGTGGATGGGGTGTTTCCGTCTTCTCCTGCGGCAAATAAGATGTGGTTGGTTCCTCTTGTGGTTTTTCGGACGCTTCTTCATCTCTACGTGGCGGTTCTAATTTAGTGGTTAATTCAAAACCTTCTCCCGTAATTCTATCATCGATTTTAGGATGTGTTTCAGCGATTGGTTTTTCTGTGCTTTCAACTTCCTCTTCTGCGGTTGTGGTACTTTCCTCGCCTGCTTGTTTTGTACCTTCTTCTTCTAGTTCTGGTAATTTTGTGGTCTTTTCTTCTTCTAATTTTGTTACTTCTTCTTCTAACTCTGGTCGTTTTGTAACCTTTTCTTCTGGAAGTTTTGTAGTTCCCTCCACCTCTGGTAGTTTAGTAAGTTCTTCTTCTGGAACCTGAGCTACCTTTTCTTCTGGAATTCTTGTCGTTCCCTCCTCGCCTGGAAGTTTGGTAAGTTCTTCTTCTGGAACCTTAGTAGCCTTTTCTTCTGGAAGTCTTGTAGTTTCCTCTTCACTTGGAAGTTTCGTAAGTTCTTCTTCTGGAACTTGTGTAACCTTCTCTTCTGGAAGTCTTGTAGTTCCCTCCACCTCTGGTAATTTGGTATATTCTTCTTCTGGAACCTTAGTAGCCTTTTCTTCTGGAAGTCTTGTAGTTTCCTCTTCACCTGGAAGTTTCGTAAGTTCTCCTTCTGGAACTTGTGTAACCTTTTCTTCTGGAATTCTTGTCGTTCCTTCCTCGCCTGGAAGTTTGGTAAGTTCTTCTTCTGGAACCTGAGTTACCTTTACTTCTGGGAGTTTTGTTGTTCCCTCTTCTTCTGGAAGTTTGGTAAGTTCTTCTTCTGGAACCTGAGTAACCTTTACTTCTGGAAGTCTTGTTGTTCCCTCTTCTTCTGGAAGTTTGGTAAGTTCTTCTTCTGGCACTTGAGTAACCTTTACTTCTGGAAGTTTTGTAGTTCCCTCTTCTTCTGGCAGTTTGGTAAGTTCTTCTTCTGGAACCTGAGTAACCTTTACTTCTGGAAGTCTTGTTGTTCCCTCTTTCTCTGGAAGTTTGGTAAGTTCTTCTTCTGGCACCTGAGTAACCTTTACTTCTGGAAGTTTTGTAGTTCCCTCTTCTTCTGGAAGTTTGGTAAGTTCTTCTTCTGGAACTTGTGTCACCTTCTCTTCTGGAAGTCTTGTAATTCCCTCTTCCTCTAGGAGTTTGGTAACTTCTTCTTCTGGAATATGCGTAACCGTTTCCTCTGGATACTCGGTTTGTTGTTCGATCGGTTTGCCAGTCTCCTTTTCAATAGAAATTTCTGTGATTGGCAGTTCTGGTTTTAATGTAGTAAATTCTTCACTAACACCTAACAATTTCGTAGTTCCTTCTTCTGCTGTTTGCTGTGTCGCCTTTTCTTCTTCTGGTTTTTCCGTTGTAATTGATTCAATAGGTGTAAGCGTTGTCACTTCTTTGAGAGGTGTAGTTAGTTTTTTAGTCTTATCGTCAAGTTTAAATTGGGACTCTGTTTCAGATTCTGATTTTTCGGTGACTTCTTCATCTAGTTTAGGAGGTTGCACTTCTGTATGTGGTTTTACTACCGCAGGTACTTCAGTTATGGACGCCTTTTCTGTAGTAGCACCTTCGGGGATTTCAGTGCCTTCTTCTTCAGGAATGACCGTCTTCTCTTCTTCGGGCCGTTCAGTTCCAATTTCTGTTGGTATTTCAGTCTGTTCACCTGGTTTTTCTGTTCCTAATTCCGGTTTCGATGTTTCAGATTCTGGAATTTCTGTTTTCTCTTCTTCTAACGGTTTACCAGATCCTTCTTCTACTTCTTCACCTTCAGTTGGTTTTGCAGTTAACCCCTCTTCTTCCTCTGGTTTCAGAGCTTTCTCTGTTTGAAATTCTGATTTTTCTGTCATTCGTTCTTGTTCTGGTTCTTCATATTCGGTAGTAACACCTTCTTCAGTAGGCAGTTTTTCTGTAATGGGTTCTGTTACATGTTCTTCAGCTGCTAATGTAACAGTTTCTTTTGGCCCTTCGGTCAGTTCTTCTTCTGGTTTTTGAGTGCCTGCATCTGGTTTTAGCGTAACTGTTTCTTCAGTAATATCTTCTTGTGGAACTTTAGTAACAGCTCCTTCAGGAAGTTGTTCCTGTGGTTTCTGAGCTCCTTGTAATTTACATTCCTTAGCGGTACATACTTCTGAAACAGGTTCAACTTGACCAGGTTTCGGTTTTTCAGGTGTTTCTTTCACAGGGCTTACAGTTGTCGGCGTACCACCTTCTTTTTCTTCTTCTGATTTTATTGTAACCAATTCTTCGGGAACCAGTTCTTGTGGTTGAATTGTAACTTGACTTTCAGGTAAAAGTTCTTCAGGCTTCTCAGTTGGCTTCTCTTCTGGTAATAGTGGTTTACCAGTTTGTTCCTCTGCCCCTTCGGTCCTAGTTTCGTCTAGCGCTCTTTCGGTTGTAATCTTTTCTACTGGGGTAGGTTCCGTTGGTTGTTCAGACACTTCTTGTTCAGGTTTCTGGCCGCCTTCCTCTTCCAAATTAATCTTCTGTTCTAATGTTACTGTTGTTCTTTCTTCACCAACTTCTGTTGGTTTGTATTCCACGCTTTCTGTTTGTTGCTCTACAGTAGGTTTAATTTCTTCTGGAGTCTTTTCAGTTCCCTCTTCCGATTTATATCCTTCTGTTGGTTTGATGGCTTGTTCTGTTTCACTTGGTTTCACTGTCGTTCCTTCCTCCTTTTCTAACAGACTCTTGGTTGTTTGTTCTTCTTCACCTGTAGGTTTAAGTTTCTCTTGTTCTTGTTCACCTGCTGCCAATTCAGTTGTTCCTTCTATATCTGGCTTAACTGTTTCTTTAGTAATTTGTTCAGCTTCTGTGACACCTTCACCTACGTATGGTTTTTCTGTGACACTGGGTTCACCCTTTTCGGTAGATATTCCTTCTGTTATACCTTCTATTTCTTCTGGTTTCTTGGTAGCCCCTGGCGCCCCAAGTTCTGTAGGTTGTTCTTCCTCTGGTGTCTCAGTGGCTTTGGGTACACCTTCCTCTGTAGTTTCTTCTTCCGCTGGCCCCTCTGTGCCCTCCGATTCAATCTTTCTACTTGGTTCAACCTCAGTAGCGCCTTCTATTTGTTCTGTTGGCTTTTCTGTAATCGAAGGTTCACCCTTTGCTATTGATACACCTTCCGTAGTACCTTCTTCTGGTTGGACTGTACCTTCTTCTTCGGTTGGTTTTTCAGTTCCCTTTGGCTCGCCCGGTTCTGTAACACCTTCTTCTGATTTCTCCGTTGCTTTTGGTTCAGCAATCTTTGTGGTTTCTTCTTCTGTTGGCTTTTCTGTTACTGTTGGTTCGCCTTGCTCAGTAATGCCTTCTAATTCTTCTTCTGGTTTTTCCGTGACTTTAGGTTCGCCTACCTTTGTAGTTTGTTCTTCAGTTGGCTTTTCTGTAACCTTTAGTTCACCTTGTTCAGTGGTTACTCCTTCTTTTTCTTCTTCTGGTTTTTCTGTCGCTTTTGGTTCACCATATTCAGTGGATATGGCTTCCGTTAAGCCTTCTAATTCTTCCCCTGGTTTCTCTGTAGCTTTTTCTTTGGCTTCCTGTGTTGTTTGTTCCTCTGTTGGCTTTTCTGTAATCTTTGGTTCGCCCTCTTCAGTTGGTGCAACTTCTGTATATTCTGGTTTCTCTGTTACTTTTGGTTCGCCTACTTGTGTACTCTCTTCTTCGGTTGGCTTTTCTGTAAGCTTTGGTTCGCCCTTTTCAGCTGGTATACCTTCCGCAGAACCTTCAATTTCTTCTTCTGGTGTTTCTGTGGCCTTTGGTTCACCAACCGTTGAACCTTCTATTTCTTCTACGGGTTTCTCTGTAGCCTTTGGTTCACCTGCCGTGGAACCTTCTATTTCTTCTTCAGGTTTCTCTGTAGCTTTCGGCTTACCTTCCGCGGATCCTGCTACTTCTTCTTCGGGTTTCTCTGTGGCTTTTGGTTCACTTATCGTCGAACCTTCTACTTCTTCTTCAGGTTTCTCTGTGGTTTTTGGTACAGCTACGGTAGAACCTTCTATCTCTTCTTCTGGTCTCTCAGTAACCTTTGGCTCACCTTCGATTTCTTCTTCGGGTTTCTCTGTAGCCTTCGGTTCACCTTCTATTTCTTTTTCGGGTTTCTCTGTGACCTTTGGTTCACCTACCGTCGTACCCTCTACTTCTTCTCCTAGTCTGTCTGTAACCTTCGGCTCACCTTCTATCTCTTCCTCCGGTTTCTCTGTAGCTTTTGATTCACCTACCGTCGAACCTTCTATTTCTTCTTCCGGTTTCTCTGTTGCTTTTGGTGCGCCTAGTATCGTTGTTTCTTCTTCTGCTGGCGTCTTTGTTCCCTCTAATTCTTCCTTTTCAGTTACACCTGATTCTGTTGCAAGTTCTTCTGTAGCTTTTGTTCCTGATTCAGAGATAAGTTCCGTTGTGATTTCAGCAGCGCCAGTCGTCTCTTCTCCGGTTGATACTTCCGTTTCGGATATACTTGGTGAAACAGTTGTTGTAGACGCTGCGAACGATTCAACGATCTTCTTAATTGGTTCAATAATACTAGTAAATATACTGGTTGTGGGTTCTTCTTGTTCTGGTGATTCGGTCGTGGCAACTTCAGATTTTATTGTAGTTGGTTGTTCATCTTCATGAATATGTTTCTGGAGACTTTCATCTTCATCGGATATACGAACATCATGAACGATTTTACCTGGTATTGTTGTAGTAATTTCCGGTTGTTCGGTTTTCTCCTCACCAGCCAACGGTGCCAGTGGTTTTTCTTCATCACGAATTTCATTTTCCGTTTCATCGGGAGTTTGTAATTCCTGTGATATTTGGGTAGTGATGATTTCTTGTTCAACAGGTTCCTCAGTTCCTTCCGATCGAATTGAAGATGGTGTTGCAGTCGGTACTTCTTCTTCGTCCAATGGTAGTAATGTGGTAGCTACTTCTCCAGTTCCTTCACAATCATAATTATCCGGACAACATTGACCGGATGGTGTCGGACGAGCAGTACAATTTTTACCCTTATGTTCTAATGGCGTCCCGCATTCTTGAACCGCACAAACGATATCACCTTTCATACAGTAACAATGTTCGCAAGCGTGATCGGATGGTAGTAATGCACCATCACCATATAATTCACCATCATGAATACAGTCATTCGACTCCTTTGGTAGTCCGGTTGTTGTTAATAGGAATCCTGGTGTCGGTCGTACAGTTGTCGTTGTCAGATCTTCGATTTGTAAGGTATCATCGAAATCGTGATCTATAAACGGGGGAGATTTTTAATATTAATTAATTATTGGTATGGATGATCTGTGATGAAACACATACCACATGAATATCTCACTGGACAACAGACACCTTTATTATATATTGGACGGCAACCATCAACATGTAATGTACATTCTTGCATCACACAAGACGTCATGTTACGTATGCAGTAACATAGTTCACATGGTTTACGGGGATTCGATGGAACCTATCCAACGATAGTTTAGTTAATTTAGGATTGATCTAAGATTATTTTTTTAAATTTATATTTCTACCTGTGCACCTTCTGGATAATATTTATCATCAATGGTACATCCAAATCGGTCTAAATTAGCTAAATCTGTTGATGAACTACCACCATGATCAATTATATCCACTGGAACTGTGTAACGATAATAGTAGGTATAGGATAAGTAGGTAGCGATATAAATAATGACTCACCTTCTGGACATGTGATAATCGGGCAACACTGATCCTCTCGTTTCTCAATTATACAATCGTGACCGATCGGTTTTGTAAACGGACATACTCGTAAATAACACATTAACATTTTATTATGGCATGTACAGTTTAAGCATGGTTCGTTTGTTAATATTCTATCACCTTCACTGTAATGATTGTAATTGTAATAGCAACCCATCGCTGTTAGTTCTGTAAGGTAAATGCATTTATAATTTATTGTTGGATTCTGATAAACAATTGACTAGAACTAGATTATTTGATAAAAAAAAAGAATGGATAAAACTGGGAATGGGAATAGAATTTGTATTTAATATACATTTCTTTGTTAGTTGGTTAAATGGTTTTATTTTTAGATTCTATAAAATCTGTGCTTCAGCGAACATCTTCCGGACTTCTTATTGTTTGTTGTTTATTTTATATAAGATAATCGTTGTTTTTTTTTTCTTTTGGGTATAAATATATCTATATTTGCTAATTAAAAATTTGCGAGACCGTATCGTAGTTTTTTTGTTGCTTCATTATTATAATCGAGTACGAAATGGTGTGATCATGGTTTGCATATATTTTTTACTTAGCCATTAATCTTTAATAAACTCTTTTATGCATGCTAAAACAAACATAGGTTTTTGGTGAAAAAATGGTGATTGTTTTGCGTACATCAATGAACAAATATTTTTTTTTCTATTTTCGTTTTTAGCTAGTGTATCTGCTTTTCTAACAATTTACCGGATCTAATATGTTTTTAAGTGAAGAATCGTTAGATAATCGAGGTGTTAAATTATTTGTTTTGTTTTTTATCATTCTGACCACATAATTGGTTTATTAGTTAGAGATTTATTGGACAGGCCCTTTGGGGGCAATAACATAAATTTCCAAGATTGTTAAAGATTATATTTAGTAAATGTATGTTAAATAGAAAATAATACATACAATTATGTCAAATATTAATTGTTATATAATTATATATTTATTAATAATTAAATAATAAGTAAATGAATTTAATAAATAAAATAACATAGATTTTTATATTAATTATAATTTAAAAATCATCAATTTTGCAATAATAAATTGCTTGATGAAGGGATTATCTTGATAATCTTGATAACTTGATTGCATTAAAATATAACGAAATATTGCTAGATATTTAGACTAAAAGTCAATTATAACTAATTCCCAATGTAAAATCCCCATGTAAATTTCTTCTGCCCACTTCACAATTAAATTTCTCGCAAGCTTCTAAGAAAAGCTTCAATGAACTTTAAGAACTTTCAGAACTCTACCTTAAGAAATAATAAAATTTCATAATGCTTTTCCTATCCAATGTCATAAAGGCCCTAATTACTTATAGGGGTATCTAAAGAATATCTGTGCAAAATTTCAGGTTGCTAAATGGATTTTTCAAAAATGGCCAAAATGGGCAGGTTATTTAAATTCCCATAAAAATTGCCGCTAACAATTTTTTAATTAAATATCTTGAAAAATTCTTAAGTAAGTAGTTGTAAAATGTGTATGAATCAAATGGTACATCCTTCCAGAGTATCTGTCCCAAATTTCAGGACTCTCGGTACAGAAATGCCTAACTTTCTAATATGTTTTGTAAGCCTATTGATAAAGGCTCTAACCGACTGCAAATAAAAATTATTTTCTCAAAATAATCTAGAGAAAAAGGCATGCCCAACTTAATGCATAACTTCCTAGGCAAGGGCTCCTAGGTACATTTTCGTAAAATGACCAATGGAAAGGACAGTGTTTGCCAAAAATGGACAATTTTAAAAATATGGTTTTTGTCAACTAGAATTTTACCTTTTGCTACGAATTTACATAAATAAGCTAAATTAAGCTGGTGGGTTCATACCTTATTTGTAATATATATTTTAAAACTCAAATACTTAAGAACACAAATGATTTAATTAAATAATTAAATACTCGTATACCTGCAGTGTAGGGCCCAAATGGATTAAGGAAAAGTGATACTTTCTCGAAACAGGTGCCGAAAATATTCGAATTTACCAGCAAGCGCAATAAAAAAGACAATTCTAAAATAAAACATCATAGAACATAATAAGTAGTAGCGTAGCAGGTATTGCAAACTCTCATATCTGCTTGTCGTTACTTGTTAATCCACCTGTTCTGTCCGGTACTCGATATTGGGCGGATGTGTTTAAAAATGCTATACCCAAAAAGTGTTCATTTGCATTTGGACCATGGAAACTTTCGGCTCTTTTTTAATAACAGATTTACTCATTTCTACATAACCTAATTCGTTGGATGAACAGAACACGTTAAAAATGGAAATCAAACGTGTTCATAATCTCTCTATGTTATTGCGTGAGGGACTTAATTTTAAGGGTTAGTTAAGGGGAGGGGGTGGGGGTGGGGGTAGCTCGTATTATTACTTTGTTTAATTCGAAGAAAAGCGCTGCTGAAAGTCATCTATTATACTGTCGGAAACCTATAGCAATTATACTCAATAAAAACTTGTAAGTATTGGTTCCGATGCTTTAAAAGTGGTGATTTTGACATAAAAGGCAAAGAACGTCCAGGCCATTCGAAAAAGTTTATAGATGAAGATTTGGTGACATCCTTCGAAGCAGGGCCATAATCGAAAAGGTTTTTACATCGTATCGGAACTGGTAATAAAGAATGGATATGGTACGATAATTCAATGCGAAAAAAATTAATGAAACTTGATTGGGAAACGTTACCGACAATATTTACAGAAATTGATCGAGTGATTTTTCAACATTACAACGCTCGTCCGCATGAATTTGTAACAGTTTTTTACAATAAAACAATATTTTTACTCAAAAATTCCTCAAACTTAAGTCACTTATCCAATACGAATTGAAGCAAAAACAGCCAAAAATATGGAAATAAAAGAAGTGATCGGAGATTTTGTAAATTTAAAATCCAGGTGGAAGAATTTTAAATCTAAAATATATTTTCTCTTGTAAATTTTGTTTAATGCAATTTTTGTAATTAATGATGGGAGGGGGGGGGGGGCAAAAAAA
>JANTOP010022003.1:0-28495 GCA_027564815.1 Symmerus nobilis | reverse complement strand
TCAAAGTTATTAAATATAATAATTTGAGTTAGAAATTTGCAGCAATAAAAATTGATTACGATTTTGTTGATATTTCAAGTGTACTCTGCACCTTCTGAGCATTAGACTGCATGCCACTGAAGTAGAGATACATATACTGACAAAACTCGAATCTACAGAATTTTGCATAAATGAAATAACCAATAACAATAAAATTAAAAACATAAATGATTAGTTTGTTCTATCGAGTATTGTCTTTTTATATATTACACTTTCTTTTCAGAACTCAAGTGGGTCACTTGAAATTATCAAATGGGTCATAGGTTACCGACCCTTGGTTTAAGGGGTACCTATAGATTCATCACCGATGCTGTAAATAAAGATGTAAATGAAGTAAAAATAGTCTAAATTTTACATAAATTTCGCAATTGTATTGTATGATTATATTCATACACCTTCATTTGTTCGATGAATAATTATCACATGCACATCGTTGTTGATTAACGGAAAAAGTGTGACGCTTTTGGTGTGATGAATTTTAAAGCTTAAAATCTTTTAAGCCATACAACCACCACACTGTTTTACTTACCATTATCAATCTTTCTTCATGTGAATTTAATTGTAATCAGCTGAAGTCAAATGCATTAATTCCATCAATCATTTTTAATATCTGATAGTAAATATCATATATATCAAATAAAATACCGAAATTGGAATACGTCGAACTTCTCGCTCCACCCCAATGATAATGACGAGTTAGCGAGTAGAATAGAACATTTATTTTTATATAATTGCATGAACGAATACATAGAATGCATCAATTAGTAAATAATAATAATATGTACTAATTTTATATACTAGAGCTTATTTATAGTTTATCAGTTGATAGCATTTTTTTTACACGGGGGGTTTATTAGTCGATTTATTAATTATTTGATTTTTAATACCTCTATTGGCATTTGACTTGTATTAGTTTTCAATTGACTCGGCTACTGTAATTCCATATTAAACGACTGGTAAATTATAATTATACTATTTAATCGATATCTATCTTTGGTCAGTGTGGGTCAGTGGCGTTCAGTTTAATAATATAAATAAATAATATTATAAATTGTTCGCTCAATAATTAAATTTAAATGAAATCCGAAATTTTCGTTGTAAAGTTCCGTGGAAAATTAAAAACTCTTTCGGTTTTAAATGTATGTATACGTTTTAAAATCTATTTTCTATCCCATTAAAGTCATTGAAATTTAAAATTATAACTGAAACGAGCTTTAAGAAATTCCAAAAGCTTATTAAATTCGAATCTATTTTATCTCCCGATAAATAAATTTAAATGAAATCGGAAACTTTCGTTAATAAGCTCTGTGGAAAATTAAAATCTCTACAAAAGCTTTAATGAATTGAATTGAATTGAAGGGAAATTATCATGAAGGCATTTATTGTCCTTGTTTGTCCTTAACAAATTCAACTATCGGCCTGAAATATTGCATAAATATATGCTTTCAATGAGCTTTCGAGATTTTTGAGCATTTTTTTTTTGGGAAAATTTAAAATTTCGTGAAAGGACCGAAATCAGGATAGCAAATAGATTTTAAAGCGATTAAAATTGAGTTCGAAACATAAAGCTTTATTCGAGCTTACAATGAGCTGAGAAAGCTTTTAGCGAAAATTTCACACTTCATCTAAATTTTTAATGAATCGGATAACAATTTGATTCGAAATTATATAACATGACATTTTAATTGTAAGCTTTCAACGTGCTTTCGAAACTGTTGAAGCTTTTTTTTTGGGAAAATTTGTAATTTCATTAAATCGCCATTATCTGAATAAAAAATAGAGATCGACACGAAAAAAATGAAGTTCCAAACTTAGAGCTTTCGTTGCGTTTTTAAAAGTCTGGATAGGCTTTCAGCGAAAATTCCATATTTCATTAAAATTTATTGAATCGAATAGAAATTTGATTCCAAATTATATAACATGACATTTTAACTGTAAGCTTTCAATGAGCTTTCGAAATTTTTGAAGCTTTTTTGTGGGAAAATTTGAATTTTCGTTAAAGGATCGTTATTTGGATAGAAAATAGATTTTAAGACATAAAAATATAGTTCGGAAAATAAAGCTTTCAGGGAGCTTTTAAGTTTTTGCCGAGCTTTTGTACGAAAAGTTTAGTTTTGATATTTTTGTATTTTTCCTCAAGTAATTTCAAAATTTTTTTGGAACCGAAGAAAATTATCGGGAAATCTGGATCAAATGTCACGATGTCCGATATTCAAATTTCTCGGTGCGAGCCCTTCAATTTTTTTCCGGTCTTTGATTGCTTATTTCCTTCTTTACAATTCCTTAGCAGGAATTTAAAATCCTTTGTAATTAATTATAATTACATAATTACAAACTATATAAATGGGAAATGTAATTACAATTGAATTTTTTCCATTAATTTGTATGGCCTGCATTCACTTGGGTCAATTAATGACAATATTACTTAATAATCGTATGTACAGGAACAACTTTAATACGAATATTATACTAATCACATTTAATCGTTGATTGTGTTTTAAGAAACCCATGTATATTTTATAAGAGAAAAATGACTATACAAATGTTCATTACCAGGGTCAAATATTTGGATTGATTAATACTCGGTGCACAACAAACCTCTCGATATATTCGTTGATAGTAATTTTATTTACCTATCCACAGACGGGGGCATTTCTATAACGATCTTTTTTTTATTGTTTATTTATTATAATTAATTTTTAATCAAACAGGTATTAATTAGAAATAGTAGTCGTAAAACGTAAACTATATGAAGTCTATTTATTCGTATTAGGATAGAGTAAATAAAAGAATCATCTAAATTCGAAAATAATGATAGGAAATTGTGGGAAAATTTTTATATTAATTTTTTATATGCAAAAAAGAAAAAAAGACGGGAAGCAAATTAAAGGTTGACCTTTAGAAGACCAAGTTGCGTGGAATGTCTTATTTTTTGAACACTTTATTTATTTATCATTGTTCAACAAGACTGGTTGAAGAGGGTACCCGATACCAATCTATCAGGTTAAGTATTTTTGTCGTTGTTGAAATTATTTAAATTTCAAGAGGGTATAAGATAAGTAATAAAATATAAGGCGGCAGTGTGGTATCTTTTATTAATATTTCTTTTCTGTTTGTTATTTTTTTAGATTTGCAAAATTTTTATGAAGTGCAGAAGAGTCACGTGCATTCCGTACGTTATCATATTTACTTTAGTCGTATTAAAGAAAAATAATTAAGTCATAAAGCCAATAACAATGTTAAGCTTTTGTTTCAATTTTAAAATAATGGGTATTTAGAAAGGAATCAAAATAAATGCTAGGTAATTTAAATGTTTCTGTAAACAGATTAAAATTCCGTAATTGATTCCATCATCACACCACACAGTGGTAAACGATGAACGTAATGAGGTATTATTCCCTATCAGGCGATTACCTAATTTTGAATATTTAATCAAGCTTTTACCGATGGAAAAATTAACCATAATCTTTCTGTTTATCCTTTATTTTTCTGACTTTTTTTTTTTAAATTGAAATATACAGGTGGTAAGTAAATTACCCGAATTACTAGCCCTGTTGCAGATCCGCGGTTTTTATGTTTGAATAAATCTTAATTATAAAGTTTCTTAAGAAATCTATAAGTACGAATTTATATTAAATTTTTAATTTTATCTGGATAGGAATTTTAATCGATTATATGGCAAATTTTAATTTGCTTAATTTTCCGTCCGTCCGTTTTAATTTATTTTTATTTGTTTGGTTTCATACCATATTTTCCATATTTAATTTAATTTCAATGTTTACTCTAAGCTTTCGGTAAATTAAATTATGGACAACGTCTCTCTTGCTAATTTAATTTAATTCGAATCACTCGAATGAGGATGGTAGGAATATAATTTTAAATCTATAACATTTAAAGTCCATAAAAATGTGTACTGTTTTTAAATTAAGTATAACGGGTACAGTATAATAATTAGTCTGATATCTATTCTTATCCATTACACTTAATATCAGAAATTCGGTAATACTATTATAGTAGAGGAATAAAATCGAATCGTATGTTAAGCATTGTATTTAAACGAATTTACACCCTTTCCTTGAGACCTACTATAAAGTCTATGTATTTATTAACGTGACATAAATAAATAACTATTTTTATTATTTATTCTCTTTGCCTAATGGATTTATAATTGGCGGCTTTTCATTCAAGTCATTTCGGTAATTTTAATTTACGTTATCAGGGATTTATCTAAGATGCCTTAGTATATATCTTAAATATTAAGTTTTATTGTAAGGTAAATAAGTACCAAACCTTAAGAATCTAAATTATAGTCTATTGTCCTGATTCAAAATTTTAAAACGATCTCCATAGATAGCGCTTATCGTATGGATGGTAAAAGGTACTTATTAGGTGCTTCGGATTATTTATTTAGCTACCTTCATATTCCTTCCTAAAATGTTTATATTTGTTTTTTCTCGACTGTATATATCTGTTGATTGATAACATATTTTGTGTGATAAAAAACAAAATATATTGAAATATGAGGGATTCGCAACGTATACGTTTTAAAACGAAACAATTGATAAGAAACTATCCGTGCATATTCAGATTACAGTATAAATTTTATTTGCTCAACAAATAATTAGATTCTTAGCTCTATGAATCAGTTGGCATTCAGGCAGGCAAACAAGAAGTTGTTCTTTTGGAATCATTCGTCAAATTTTAACTACGCTTTTCGCTATCAAAAAATAATTAAATAATAAATCATTTGGAAAATTATACGGAATTCACGTTTTTTAAGTGGTCTACCCAAACCGATTCAAACCAACTTAAAGATAGTCACGATTTTTTTACTGGCATTTACTAGAATTTATCGTAACAGATTTTATTGAGTTTTAATAAGAAAACGAACAAACAAACTGATAAGTTCGACTGCATAATTAATAATCATTCTCATCAAATTTCGGTTAAACACAGATTATACGGGGACGTAATTGAATAGTCTTACTTGGGAGCGGACTTTACTATTTAGATAACGTAACGAACGCCCCTTTGAATTATTCAAATGAGTGCTGTACAATCACCGATAGCTATAAGTACACGTGCATCTGACTATCATGATGATATAGCACCGCTTGAATATCATGGACATTGGGAACCGGTTGGTGTTGCATGTGTCCAAAATACGGGCACATCGGCAATGGTAACGTTTAACAAACGTAAGCAGCAACCGTTCCTGACCGGTGGACCATTAAAGGAACGTTACATTTTTGAACAATTACATTTCCATTGGGCGGATACAGATGAATCGGGTTGTGAGCACACGTTAGAGGGAAATAAGTAAGTTGAAACATTTGTTGGTAGGGGGTAAAGGAGAGAAATTTTATTTTATTTTCCGTCTCATTTAAGGTATTCTATGGAAGCCCATGCTGTACATTACAATTCAAAGTACAAAAATTTTGCGGAAGCTGCAAATAAACCGGATGGTTTGGCGGTGACTGCATTCTTTATACAAGCATCTGGTGAAAAGGATTGTCCGGAATTTAAAAAAATTACTGAAGGTATTCGAATCGTACAAAAACCAAATACCAAAGCGGCTTTAGATTCTGGTATGTACAAGAAAAAAAAACCGTTCAATTATTTTTATGAAACAGATAAATTGAGATTCAAATCAAATTTTAGATTGTTTATCATGGATCGGATTACAGGAATTAAGTAAACATTATTATACGTATAGAGGATCCCTAACAACGGCACCATATTTCGAAAGTGTTACTTGGATCATTTACCGTACACCAATTTATGTGTCCCGACAACAAGTTGATGTATTTCGTCATCTACAATCATGTCCAAAGGATGAGAATAAGAAGATAGTAAATAACTACCGGGAAATTCAAACACCACCAAAGGAACCGGAAATGGTGTTTGTACGAAATGTGGCTAAATCGAAATTATAAAAATGTATATTTGGAAGACAGTATCGAATAATGTTATGGATAAAGGAGTCGAATACGAATTTTTTGCGTGCCTGATTGCTTTGTATGTGAATTATATATGTATAAATGAATTTATGAATGAATGAAATAATTAGTGCTTAGTACTATTAAAAATTCCTTGTATACACACAATTTCTTACTATTCTATTATTAATTAATTTTTAAATTCTTGTGTTGGTTGTTAATTTTTTCTACTAAATAAATTATTTTTTATTGAAATGAACATTAAATATATAAAATAAAATCATTTAAATTCAATTTTAATTGTTCACGCAAGTAGAACTGTTAGGAATATAAAATATGTCGACCTTTATTCTAAACAAGGGAACATAAGGCAACTGGGAAAAGCTGCTGAACATGGCTGAGCTTTCACTCCTAATACTCTTAGAATCGTAATTTTAAGCGCAAATTTAAGAAAAAAAATTCTTTTCGTTTTAACATACGAAATTTAAAATCGAGTTGATTATTTAATAACGATTATTTTTCCGTGGCCCCTCAAATAGTCGTGTACCTATCCCAACGTAGAAGAATCTTACAACAAAAATTTTATCTTCTATATTACATATTTTATTTATAGAAAATATATTATCAATGTATCCATTAAAATATTTACTACAAATTGTTTATCAATTAAAGATTTAATTTAGTTTTCCTTTTTTTTTACAAGATGTACATCAAATATTGCGAGATTTTTCTAACAACAAAATGTAATTTGTTCAGCCTGGCGATGTTTTGATGTTGCAAGAACAATAATTGATATTAAAAGTTTTAAATGCACGGTTCATCCAGTTAAGGTTTCGTGATATTTTAAATGCTCTTTTTAACTTGTTTCTTTAAATGTCTTTATGGGTCTTAATCTACAAAACATACAAATTTTACATTTAACTATCCAAATAAATCTCTGTTTCAATTTTCAATATATAAAAAAAAAAATTACCAACAATTAAGTGCTCGTTTTATTTTATAATTTTTTTATTTAAAATTTTAAAAATGCATTAATTAATCCATAAAAAATAAAAAAAATCTCTGAAATTAAGAAAATGTTGTGTGATGTATCCGGGGGATGAAATCTTAAAAAAAAAAAAAATGGGAACGGAACAATAATACATTCGACACACAATGAATTTTTAGTAATTTAAAAAAATATATATAAAATATCTTCTAAATTAAATTTAAAATAAAAATTCTTGATCTCCATACTATGCCACCATCATATCATTTATTGATGAGTTTGTATTGAAATTCGCCGCTTTCAATGAATCGTTAACATCGCGCCGAAACAATGAAAGATTTTGTGTAAATCTAAAAAAATAAGAATTCAAATTCAAATTCAAAAATCAAAAATCGATAATTATAAATAAATCTAACCGATCCCGATTTTTTTGCGATAAATTTCGTTCGATGCCATCCATTAAATTATCAAACCATTGCATCATCAATGGTTTACGATGCATCGGTTGGGATTGAATAATTGCAACCTTTAACGTATGATAGTAATCCTCATACAGTAATATTAAACATAGTAATGGTCTTGACATTGACCATTGATTTTTACAGTCTTCAAACATGATAATGTTTAGCAGGGTGGAGAGTAGATTTTTAAATATTTCCGGATGCATTTCGGCCACTTTTAAAATCATATCGTTTTCTGGTGGCGGATGATGACGATTACTTTTTGATGGGAATGTGGATACTAAAATAAATATAAATTAATAAAATCGAAGTCGATCCGTTCAATTGAATTTACCTTTCTGAGCGAGTTGTTTAAATATATACGATACTATGTTATCTAATGCTGAACAACAACCCGTACATATTGTTGCATGCAAAATTGGTGAACGAATGGTCAATTTAGATGATTCATCTAAATAATTAATTTATAATTTTAAAAGATAATTTTTAAACCGTTTATTTGTTCGGAAAATCAGTGCAATCTCGAAGCAACCTAATAGAAATTTTATTCTGGAAGCTATATACTTGATTCTATCCCCATTTCCAAGTACATAATTTAATTTGAAAGATAGAAGAAAATAGATAGACCAAGAGTGCACTAATGGAGGAAAAAAAATTGCTTCGATGATATACATCTGACCTGTTAAATATGATGAGTTCGTCGAACCTAATGCTGATATCCCTTCCGATATACTCTGTAGCATATAGAAAAAGAAATTCGGTTCCAATGTAGATAGGAATGGAATGTGATCGGTTGCCAAACATTCCACCAACAGAAAGTAAGATTGCGACAATTTCGGATATTGCTAAAAAATAATCGAACAAATGAAAGAATTAAATTTAATTTGGATCCGCAAAATAATTCAATCCAATATACCAATAAACTATCATGCGGTATTGATAAGATTAATTTTGTTGTCGTTTTCAGTACATTATCTAACGTACTATCACCATACAATTTGAATACGCCAAAATTTACAAAATGACCAACCAGAGCTGCTCGCAATATAACAAAACACACTGAGATCCCTTTCAAGCGCATCGAATAAATTTGATCGTCTGGTATCGTTACATCTAATGATCCAATTAAACTTGTGCCTGCAATTGAATTCACTTCGAATATATATTTATTATTCACTCTAACGTTCAAATTATAAATACCATAAGTACAAATAACTTTGGACGCCTCACGAAACAGGAGTATACCATTCGGACTGGACCAATCAAATACCAAACGTTGCGAACGATTTTGTACAAGTTCAGCAAATAATTTTAAAACTGGTGTTGTAACGGCCGGATCATGAGCCCATAATTCGACGGCTTGTATTAAAATTGACGTGTATTCCGGGTAACTACCATGTACAATGAAATATTATAATTAAAGAACGATTAGTTTAAGAGAGACAGATGACTTACATCCAATCGAAAAAGAAATTGTATGAGGTTTTTGTACCCGTAGAAAATACCAAACCTCGCAAATCTCTTGATAGGCCAATTAGTAATTTTCGGGCATCATCGCTCGGATATCCTTGGGCATTAATCAGTTGGATCGATTCAAATTGTTCTGTTTGATCATTAATATTAATTTTTCATTTATTTCTTTTAAATCTCGGATAACAGATAAATAAAGAATAGTTACAGAATTGACGGGAAATCTCCTCAGAACAAATATTTATTTTATTTAATAACAGAGACGTTAATGGAAGGGGGGAGGGCAGAGGAGGTATGTGCCCCCCCCCCCCCTCCAAGACTTTAAATATATGTTGTTGAAAAGAAAGCTTTTTTTTACCAAAATTAAATAAATATATTATAGATAGATGGATAGATAGAACCTAGCGGGTGTGGTAATAAATGCCCAGTAACCACTGCGGCCACAAATTGCCCTATTGTGGAATCCCGATATGTATTAATTAGGTCTAGTCAACTTTGTGCTGGCCATGAAGCGCATAATTTGTCCTAGTGATAAGTTCATGATATCCGTCGGCTCAGTGTGGTGAGTCCAACCCTACACAATCACAAAGGATGTGTTCGACCGTCTCCTCTTCCTCTCCACAGATTCTACACACGTTATCCTGTGCTAAACCCATCTTATGGAGGTAGTTTTTCAAGTTAAAGTGTCCTGTCAGTAGTCCTGTTATTTCCCTGATCTGGGCTGGGAGTATAATCGAATCGTATCGACTCGACTTGATAAAAATTCATACATATTTTTATCTGCGCAGTTTTTTTACTATGTGTTTCTATTGACTCGACTCGATCATACTCCCAGCCCTGGTTTCTAGTTAGATTTAGGTACTCTTTCGTTCTATTGATAGAGTGCGTGGCAATAAACGCCTGCTTGCCGTGTATTTTGATATTCCGCAGAATGGCCCCGGCCCATGGAAAGCTAATCCCACTCCTAACTTGGCTCGAAGACCAGAAGACCGGCTATTTCGTTGCCTTCAATTCCTGTATGCCCCGGGACCCAAATCAATTCAACCTTGTTGAGTTGACTTAGGTCGTCTAGGACATAAAGGCAGTGTGTAGAGTCGATTTGGTAGGAATCCAGTGCCTTTAGAGCTACCTGGCTGTCAGAGAAAATTACAATCCTTTTGTTCTTGTATCCCCTACTGATGCTTTCCCGTATACAGAATTCTATAGCATAGACTTTGGCTTGGAATACAGTGGCATGTTGCCCGAGATTTCTGGCGAACTGAGATTTTGGTTTTTTGCCAAACATTCCGACACCGATTTTTTGACCAGTCTGTTCGGCTTGGGATTCGTATTTTGAAACGTTTTTCAAAATGAAATGCCGTTAGAGTTTTATCACTCGGCATTCCTAAAACTGGGTGTGTCCAAACTATGTCAAATATTTTTGAGTGAATCTTGAGTGATCTCTTCGGTAGTTGGGAGGGGGCCCCCAATAAATATATGAAATTTGTGTTTTTATTCGTTCGCCCCCCCTCCAGATTTTCTTTGACCCCCCAAGAATTTGTTGAATTGGCGTCGCTGTTTAATATACTTACTTGTTAATGGCAACATAAAATTATAGAAACGCTCCTCATCATCACCCAAATCGACCATTAAAAGACGTCCTAGAGACGTATAAAAAACGCTACGACATCGCATCTCACTAACAGCAATGTCGGTGCCCAAAAATGAAAAATGTTCCTTCTACGGCGAAAAATTGAATTGGAATTGGAAATATAAAATTGTTGATATTCCCGAAAATAAATTTTACCGTATGATTATTCAAAACAAATTGAATTTCCTTTAATTTAATCAATTTTCGAACACATGAATAGCTTAATGACAACTCATTCAACAGATCCAATGTCTTTCTTATAATCACTTCCGATCGTCCCCAAAACTGTAAGTTTGTTATACTAAAAAATTGAAAGGAAAATATTTTAATAAAAAATTTGAGTTAAAAAGCAAGCGGGATCCGTTCATTACATTTTCTCATTAATTTTACTCAACAACATCGGTTCATCGTTGATTTCCAACACCTCTGACAATCGCTTATACACTTTATTCTTCAACATCTGATCGACAATATACACTTTACGGACTTGATCGAAAAAACTGATAACGGCCAACTCTAATTTCTCGCAACCCACTTCCCGGCCATACTGTCGCAATCGGGAATCGGTCAAATTGATTAATTGTATAACGCGAACTAACAATTCACCATCCAATATATCATGATCATCGTCAGCGGTAAATGTTACTCGGCCACCGATACCCGAACCGATAATATACACCAACCAAGTCAATTGACCCTCATGTATTGTTATTTCCATTGAATTTTGTGGCATCCGATTCAATAGATCCTGATACGATTGAGCGGTTTGATCGAATAGATTAATTAACAGTGTAAACGTTTTCTCATATTCACACCGTTGAATGAATGATAAATGTTCCAATTGTTGTTGAACGGTACCCAAATCATCTAACGGATCTTCTAATCCATCACGTACGATCACCCGTACCGATTCCAGTTTGGATGTGACAAATGCTTTTGTAATTTCCGGTGTAAATGTGCCCAGTAGATGTGGTTCATTTATTTTAACATACGGTATTGAAATTACCATACGCTGCCACAACGATAACAAGTAGTAAACGCTGTTCGGTGCAAATTGCCACATCTGTAGCGATTGTACGGTAAATTTAGCTATCAATTGCATTGTTACCGCATAACTTTGGATCGTTATCAATTCACCCAATTGATAGTTGGTCTTTAGCCGTGCCAATAGACGACAGAATTCATGATAATTATCCGGATCACTTAAACCTTGCGAATTTTCCAATATCGTTTTGATACCGTTCATTAGATGCCGTAAAAATTCGGCACGCTGTGCATTGTTGAATAACGAACGTCGTACCGATGTTATTTGACACAAACAGGATAAGGCTAAATTTGATAAGCGTGCCGGTAATATGTGATATAAATCGAAGAACAGTTCAACCGTTGAGAAATCAAGAAATGCTGGACGCCAATTTGTTGGAATCTGAGAATGTTACGGATATTAGAAAATGAAAGTTCTCGGTGAGCAGTAATAATTTACCTGAACCGTTGTCATATCATCGGTCGATTCATCAATTGACGTACCAATAAAATCAAAACTTAAACAATTTCTGGCTAAACGTAATACTTGAGTCATTAGTCTAAAAAAGAAAATTTTAATTCCAGCTATCTCACAATTGGATCGATCGAACTTACTCATGCTGAGAATTTTCTAAGAAATTTAAATTTTTACTATTGTCTCGGGCTGTGCTCAACAATGAACATGATAACAGGAATATTTCGTACAATTGGGTATCACGAAAGGAGCATGCAATTTTACGGTGTTTGGAAAATGTAAAGTTAACGTCCGCTTCGGCAATTTGATTCATTTCACACGTTAGTTGGGATAGAATTTGAACGGCAATGATGCAATGTTCAACGGACCCCTACGGAATGAATTTATTTGTTTTAATTAAATTTAATGTTTAAATATTCATAGATAATGTGCCGAACCTGTAAAAATTTCCGAACATCTTCAACTATATTCCGAAAAATGTACTCCTCCTTGATAGCATCCAACCATCCGTATCGCGTCATTTTAGCCAGCAGCGACACCAACGCTTGTATAACGAAATTTTGCAGGTTTGGCCGGGTTGCCAAATAGGTGAGCACATAATTTCGAATATCGATGCGTTGCTGTAACGTTAGGCCGGTCACATTCTTTGATATCAATTTGGTTAGTGTGGTGGCGGCCAACAATTGTGAGTAGCTCGATTCGCCGCGATCCAATAGCAATTGACATTGAGCGAGGGCGTCCGGACTTTCCTGGAACAGAACTAGTGCCGTTTCCGCTTCAGAACGTTGCGCATTGTCTTGCGATTCATACATTTGCTTGCATAGCAACTCCAAACGTTGAATGTCCTGTGGATATTTGTAAAAGAGAAATTATTAGAGTACAAGATTTTCCACTCAACTCCAGCATTTTCCAGTAACTCTGCCTATTGTGTTGCACAAGTTACACAAAGAGCTTTCCTCTGCTTTAATCCATGTACATAGATTGATTAAAGCGGCGGTTAAAAATTGTTATTTGGCTCGGTCTCCAAAAAGAATTAGTGAACCAAGGAGTTGGGGTTACCATGGAGAAGATTTGTCGATGTTTCTCTTGGATATAGGGACGATTTTTATCACGTATCATCTGTTCGGTATTTGCGGTCTGAGGATATTGAGGGTGTTTTTGGCCCTAATTTTAGGATTTCCCGGGATTAGTAGAGACAGACACGAAATTCATTGTCGAAAAAATGTAAAGCGCCGTCCTAAAGATTGCCATTGGATGCAATGGCCTATTTATTGCCAAACCAAAGTAATATGTAGGAGTTCATTCTGTTTTCGTGCTCATCCAGGCTTTTCCTTGAATCTCGGAGACGATTTAACCCCGTTGCCAGTATATACTAAAAAAATGGTGCGACGCAATTTTCATTCTCCCTCGGATTATCGGACGATAAATTTCCACCAACCGGAAAAACATTCCATTTTGTCCAATAATCATCGTCCGTCAACAAAGCAATCAATTGGAAAATGTAATAAATCGCAATCCTTCTTATTTCCGGATATTTAAAACCGGACGGAAAATTCTGGAAAATCAATGTTATTAAGATGGAAATTTCAATTTGTCAGCACGACAAATGGATTAAATTTTGGAAGGAAAAAAAAGAACTGATGAAATATACAAAAGGCTCCTCCTAACCCTGACTTACCACCATTGTTATGAAATTCTTTTATCCGCTAAAATGAAAAAAATAAAAGGTTGAGCGCGGTCGGTTCGGTTCTCCTCTTCAAAACAAATCGAATCTCCGGAATCGCCAAATATCTAAACAAAATAGAAATTTATTGAAAATCCGGTAATTATCTCGCTCGCTAATTACAATCTTCTTAATAGTTCATTTAGTAACCCCGAATTCAGTAGACTTTCAATGAAAAACCGGGTCCAATCGTTAAATTATCTATATTTTTCGTACAATTAAATATTTTTTTGAAAACTTCCTTCAGTTGAAAAAATCGGCCATTTTTTGTTTTGTGCGGTTTTTCATTATCCTGATTGACAGCTCGTACTAATAACGGTTTTTAGGAAAAATAATCAGCCGAAATCGATAATTCTAGTATTAGGCGGGAGCGGGCCAGACAAACGTCAAAAATAACTAAATTTGTGGGTTTTGTTTTAAAACAAAAAAGTGGCTTCTTTTATTCTGATTTGACTGAGTTCCAAGGAACATTTATCCCCGGCCAAAGGACAACTGGACAACGTAAACCGGAAAATGGCGATTTTAAATTCACAAATAGCGCGACTTGTTTTAGGTAAAATAATTTTGTACTTTTTGTCCATCATATTCATTTGACCTCGCTGTGCCCCTGTCGGGTCGGGCAAGATGGGACTGGGAAGATTTAGTACAAATTCTTTTTGTTTTTTAGATTATTTGCGGGAAGAAAATTTGGAATCGGCCAAGAAGCTATTTTGCAAGACCAGCCCATATTTAAAAGAGGAATATGAAGCGTTGTCGATGGGATACAACGTTGAGCCGATGTTTGATTGTAGCCTGGTTTCGTTAATTCAAGATTACTGTGAAATTAGACATATGGGTAAGTCTTAAGTTTATCCATATCTTTTAAAACAATGTTTATAACACGATAGACTAACACTTCATTTATTAATTTATTAATTAATATAAATTTACTAAATAATTCAATTATTTTTAACCGGCTAACAAAGATCGACGACTCCACTCAAAAATCTTTTTCATCATTACATTATTCACCGATCGTAATTTTCCCCAAATGTACAATCATTTCATCATTAAATATTATCAATTCCAATTTTATTATTTTAATAAATGCATAATTGCATTTATTAAATTTGGCCAGGAAATAACCTACCCGTTAGCTTTTTACAATAAATGTTCACACAAATAATACGAATATGTACCATGTTAATGTGAACTAAAGTTGCTGGCTCGAGCTAGCTCGAGTCGGAAAGCTCTAACACTTCCATTATTTTTTAGGGTTTGCGGCTCGAGCTTTTTGGTTAAAGAACTCGAGCGCTACGAATAGTCAGCGGTTCACGCAAGCCTTGTTTTTTTTTAGTTGTCAACAATATAAAAATTTGGCAATGGCTAAAGTGATTAGAAAAGTTCACCACATTGAAAAATATTCTTCGGATTGCTTTCGAAGTGCGTGGAGTAATTTAAATTAAATATTTACAAACGCTAAAGAACTGTAGTGATGCAAAGCTAAACAGTTACGTCGCCTCTCAAGATATAGACAAGGCCTATGACAGAGTTAAACTCGCAGGAGAGCTTGCGAATGAAAAGTACCGAGCATGAAACTAATTGGATGCTCAACTTTTTCAAAGAACGATATCTAAGACTGGGTTCTGAGGAAATAAAAATCCACTTTGGAATCCCCCAGGGAAGTGCATTTAGCCCTCTTGCCTTCAATCTTTACACAATATTTTTTCTTGAAATCCGAGATGAAAAGACTGCTTTATTTCAATATGCTGATGATTTCTTTATGATCTCGGCTGATAAGAACAAAGTCAACGCCTTACGGAATTTGGAGAACAAACTGAGCTGCTTTCTGAAAATTGCTAAGAGTCTTGATCTGAACATAAACACGGAAAAATCACTCTTTATGGCAACTGAGAGAGGTAATCGGGTCAGTATCCCAACATGTAATGTAAATGGGTTTCAAATTCCGTTTACGAACCGAATAAAATTTCTCGGGCGACTTTTCAGTAGCAACCAATCATGTAATGCGCACATCCAAGAATCTGCGCGCCCGGCAACTCAAGCCATAAAAATCTTTAAAATGCTCTGTTTTCCGCATGGAGGTCTACATCCAAACCTTGCTCTGAATCTGTATAAAACTTTATTCAGATCTAAACTCGAATATGCAAGGTCTTCAACCCTGAATGCGTCAAAAGCTGCCACTCATAGAATTGGCACCGTCCAAAATGTGGCAGTAAGAAAGTGCCTCGGTCTCACGCCCTCCACTCCTGTACAGGCCATTTATTCTCTTGCGGGCGAACTTCCACCGTGGTACAGAGCTCTCTATCTTACTGGGAGGGAATTATGTAAAATTTTCTATCTCAACACCCCAATTAAAAGAAATCTATCTCTAACTGGAGCTATCCGAACATGCTACGATGTACCTCTCCAGAAATTCATTCTATACTCCAGAACACCTCCACTTATCGTAAAACTTGGGTGCCAAAAAACATGACAGTCGACATCAAATTTTTTGGATCCTCTGGCTACAACAAATCATCTGCTACACGTAAAGTAGTGTCAACCTTGTATGAAAACGTTGTTGAAAGACTAATCGTTGATGGCTTTCACATCCTTGCTACTGATGCCTCTGTATCTTCTTCAATGTGTTCATGGCATGCGTTGACATATCTATGCCAGACCTGCCCGACAAGGCAGAACGTGTTATGCGAAGGATGTCCTCCTTCAGTGTCGAGTTATCGGCAATTTGTATTGCAATCAAATGGGCTCTAGAACGTGATCTATGCAAATTTGCTATCTTGACTGACAGCCTGAGCGGCTGCTTGGCCATAGCCAATAATTCGTGTAATCTTTAAATGAAAAAATAAATGATTTAGTGACGTCCATTAACTGCGAAATTAGAATCATCTGGGTCCCAGGGCATAGTGGTATCATTGCCAATGAAAGAGCTGATATATCAGCCAAAAACGCTCTTATTGATGGAATAACGTCTCACACCTCACTATCTATTGATGAGGCTTATGCCGAACTGAAAACTGAGATTTGGCGTTTATGACAAAAGGAATTCGAGAAGTTGTCCAGGAAAACTGGATGTTTTTTTTAGCAAAATTTTTCCCAATGTAGCCTCGACCCCTTGGTTCTCCAACTTAGCTTGGAGACCTATGCAAATAAAAACTATTAATCGTCTTTACACTAACCATTCGTACAACAAGCTCTATCTTTACAAAATCAAGGCTGAAGGGAGTCCTCTTTGTGAGTCATGTAGTGTCACTGAGGACAATGAACACTTGCTTTTCTCGTGCACCAGGTTCTCCTCTATTCGCGCTAAATATAGCTTTGCAAGTCAATTTGGAAATCTACTTGATGCCTTAAAAAGTAGGCAGTCCGATACCCTGCGTCTGCTTGTCGAGTTTCTGGATGAAGCCCGGATATCAATTTAGTTTTTAAATTCTATGATTTGTATTACAACTGACAGTCTTGCATCAGTCGGGTTTGTTATAACCCATTGTTCCGTCTACGTCAACTGAATGACGGTGTACCAAGCAACTTGATATTGTTATGTTTAACTTTCTACGTTAGCTGCTGGCGGTATAAGGCGAACCTTCAGGCCATTCCAGCGCTACTTTCTACGATTGACGGTGGTCCTGGGCAACCAACATTTAAAAAAAATATAAATTAAATATTGACTTTAGATTTCTACAGTTGAAAGTTTGATATTTTATTATTAATTGGTATAATTAAACTCTAATTTAATAAACGAGTGTTTGCTTAAAACGAAATTACTAGAAATCGAAGGGCATAGATTTACAACTGCAATCTGAAGTATGGAAGTATTTTAAAAAATTGCGGTTGGCACCCGAACAGAAAGCTGCATGCAATCATTGCCCAAAATACATTTAAGTGACCGCAGCATTGATGCAATTTGCTTCCTCAAAAGTCATTTATATTGATTTAAATACATAATAAAACCAACATATTATATATTCCATAAGAGCTTTTTACTAAAGAAAAAAATACTTCAGGGCAAGTGAAGGTTTTTAACTGATGGCTCAAAAAGCTCGAGTTTTGTATATAAAAAGCTCGAAAGCTCGTGCTTTCCAAAACCATTAAAAAACAGCAACTCTAATGTGAACATCTACCTTCTACCATCTCGACTACATGCTATCTGGGATATCACATAAGTGCGTTCGATAAATATTGAAATGTTATGGGCTCCCAAATCCAATAAATTATTCTGATTGCTGAGCCAAAGCCAATCTCCGTCCGAGAATCCCTAAACCAAATATTATCTGTAATCTTCAATGCCAATAGGTATAATAGCACTTTCGCAAATGTTAAAACTTGCCATTCAATACATTTTTATTATCAAAAATGTACATTATTATTACGACCTTCCAATTTTATCTATCGCTTCTAATCACTTCGGTATTTTTTATTACTGTCACAATACTGTCCTCGCATTATTTAAAAATGATTTTAGGCAATCAGGGTAATTCATTTGATAGTTAAGATGGATAATCTAATCAGTATTAAATCCGCAACCAATTGCTTAATTAAATATCTCAAAAATGTCTTAAGTATCTGTGTGAAATTTCAGGACTTTTGATACAGAAATGCCTGACTTCCTAATAGTTTTCCTAAACCTATTCATTAAAGCTTGACGATATGCAAACAAAAACTTTCTTCTCAAAATAATCGTGAGAAAGCGGATGCCTAAATTATTGCCAATTATTCTGTGTATATCTGACGTATGTCTGTGAAAAATGGACCAAAAATATTCGATGGTTTTTGTCAAAAATCGAAAATTTCGAAAATTGGCCTTTTATCATAGCTCTGGCTTAGATTTACTATTTAAAAATAATTTTAGCCAAGAAAATATTGATTTGAAGTGATCACACGTATGCGTTTTTGATCAACTGTTAACACACGAGGCACCCAGCTTACTGCAAGCTTTACACAGCCACAGAACTACTACAGAACAGATAACTACAGAATAAGGAAATAATCAAATTAATTATTTCGAGACTTCTTGAATTTCTTAATTTTTCCGGTAATTTTCCGACTAATTTTTTCTCCTTAATTGGACTGTTTACCGAATCATTTTGATTTTTCCCCCACTTTACTTTCCCTAATTTTACTGACTTTCCCTAATTTTTCCAATTATTCTAGATTTTTAAATTAAATTTCTGAATACCTGACCGTCTCGTTGCTTTTTTTTTTGCATTTTCTACACTTTTTCCAATTATTTCGTCCCACCTATTTGTCCTTTTTTGTCACCATATTACAATCATTAATCATTTTCTAGTCATATTCTGATTTGTTGTGGCCAAAATTAGAAGATGTTGAGTTATGGGTCACATTTGTCCCGTTATGGTAGAAATAGAACACGAAATGAAACTCTAGAACCTCATCAAAAATTGGGGCTAAGGGAATTGTGAGCTGTAAGATGTCCTGGGGGGCGACTGGAAGGATACGACATCTTTTACTATTCGACATCTACTATTCTACGACAATTTTAGGGACTTTTATTCAAATGCGTAATTTTCTCTGATTTTTCTAGTCTCTTGGGGACCCAAATGGTCCGGTAAAAAATCAGAAAATCCAGAAATTTGGAATAAAATCCGAAAAGACGGATAATGACGGGGAAAATCATGAAAATGTTATCAACAACTCGTTTAAAGTTGATAAAAGTCAGTGAGGAGATAGGAAAATGGGGAAAAGGTTGTTATAGTTGGTAATCAGCAAGGAAAAGTCATATAAGGTGTGGAAAATTCCGGAGAGATCCAAAGAAAAGCAGGAGAATGTCTATATATTCTCGTGACTTCAATTTTAGATGAATTTGTAGTTAGAAGAAAAACTTTACGAGTAAAGAAAAAACTTCATATGATTTAAAACTTAATCTATAACTTAGCCTTAACCTAACTTAATCTTATTACTACTATGTAAACTTACCCCTTTAGCTATGTGTTGATTGGACGATAGCTGTTTGAGCTAGTAGAGTCTTTTCCAGGTTTTAAAATAGCAACAAATTTGGCATGTTTCCAGGGTATTAGAAAATATCATTGTTGGAGGCAAGCTTTGTACAAATGGGACAAGTAAACAATTGCTTTCTTAGGCAAGTGTTTTAAACTGATGTTTGTAATTTCATCGATCCCTGGGCTTTTCCGAATATTGAGACGTCGAATTGTATTAATGATTTCGTATGGCTGTGGCCTGAAATTTGTACAATTGCTTGTGAAGTAATTAATATTGGTAATAGAAGAGGAGACGGCTGACTTAGTACGGTCATCACTTTTACAATCTAACAAATGTTATGAGCTTTCGCGAACGTTCTAGCAATCTCTTCAGATTTCTCCAGATTACGTAAAAGAATCTTATTGTCTAAATCTTTCATAGGTGGGATACTGAGTGACTTTTTTTCTAGTCAATTTAGCTGCTTTCCAAAAAGCTCTAGACCCATCTTGACTAAAGAGAAGAAGAATATTTGATTGGATTGTTTTATTCAGAAAGTTAATTTGGGTTCTAAGATGATCCCATGTATTTATTTGCCAATGCTGCGGAAATAATTTAACAGGTGTAACATTTCGGTGGGTAGCTTTAGGGATTCCTGTTGGACATTAATTAGAGGAACAGCAATCCGTTCAGCATGCTTAATAGAGTTGGATAGGTGTTTGATTCCTTCATCTATAGATAAGGGATCCAACTTAATCATACTGTTAATTTGTTTACTGAATCTTTCCCAATTAGCCTTTTTATAATTTCGTATTTTTCTGCGAGAACATACTTTCTGGGCAGTCAATTCCAGTCAACCAAAGAGAATTCGTAGGTAGTCAGAGGTAAGTGCTTGTACCGCTCTTAAGTTAAGAATCGAAATGGTGCCATCTGAAATGGCAAAATCAAGTGTAGATGGAATGACTCTATTACATTGTTTGGGATAGTATGTTGGGGTGGATGGAAATTCTATGAGGAAGTTTCTGAAGTTCCTGGGAAATATGATACAATTAACGGTACCAAGTAGATATAAGTCGGTAAAATTGGTAAGACAATCCGACTACGGCAACCTAAAAAACGGCGATACAATGTGGCTTCACCGGCCACACAAATTTTTTTCCGGCTTTCATGACTTTATAAATATTCTCGAATTTTCCCGGGTATAACTCGTCCCTTTACACCTGGCATTTTCCGATCATTTTCCTCAATTTTTTCGTCAGATTTATCCTTGTTATCGAATTCTACCTAATTTTGACTGAGATTTGTCACCACCATTCTAATTTTTAATTACAGATTTTTTGTGAAATAAAAATTTAAAAAAATGTATTAAATTCGACGTAAAAATGTATCCTAGCTCCCGGTGGTTCCCCGTTGAAGAAAAATAATTTCTAATCTCTTAAATAATAAGTTTATTGCTTAAATTAGAGCTTTATAGTCGTCCATCCATCAACGTCTGTAATTAAATCGATATTTCGACGAGATCCTGTAGAACCGAAGGTATGGTGATCTTTTCTTAGTCTTCAATGATTTTTAAAGTTTAAAAGATCCCTTTAAGACGGTTAGGAGGAGTTAAGTTCCTCAAAATCATCGATTGATTTCCTTAGAGCATTTCGATGTATTGTATGCATATGCAGTACCCCTTCTGCGGATATATACATTGAACCGACCCATATAAAATCAGAGGATTGATTTGCCAAAAAAGTTTGTTCTAGAATTTCCTCACTGCATCCTTAAGTTTAGTTTTCCTAAAATCAAAATTTTCAGATCCGTTAAAAGATTCTTCCGCAAATTAAGTTTCTCGGGAGGCGGTCTAGAAAATTTTATAAAATCGGAGAATTGCATCGATTTTATTTGCAGACAAAAAAAGCTCGAAATGGGTTGATTTCTTTAAAAAGTTTACAAAATCGATTTTCATTAGATCGAACAAATTTTTTCCGAATTTTTTAAAAAAAATTGTTGGGGTTAATTTCAAACATAAATCGAACGATTTTATTGGATTTCTCGCAAATTTGCTATCATTAAATAAATAAGTTTGTAAAAAAAATATTTGTTGGAAAATCTTACATAAAAATTAATCGAATATCCTGAATTTTTTACAACTCGAATTTCCAGAGGATTTTAAAAATATATGTGGAATTGATAGATCTTCCTAAAATATATTGGTACATCTCTCTCTAGATTTCATTTATTTGAATCTACTTTGACGTTTTAAAATTTTAAAGTTTCCGAGAAATTATAACCGTATTTTTAAAGTTGGGTAATAAATTTGAGAAGAAATTCGTAAAATAATTCATAAAGTATGGAAAAGTCTGAAAAAGTCGAGTTCCCTCAGATTCTCCAAGATTTTCTCGACGTTTTCTGACATTTGTAGGGCTTTCTGGGAGATACGGCCCGACTTTTATCTACTTGGAACTTTTTCGGTACGCGGTCAAATTATTATATAAAATTTAATGCCTCTTCTTATTGCAATCGCTACACCTCCGCCTATTTTACCGTGACGATCCGCTCTTTTGATAATATAGTCAGCTGCTGATAGCTTATGAGAGTCCTTATGGGCGTTCGCCATAGATAAATTTGGTAGAGATCCTGGTAATAAGTTCCAGTTGATCTTCTTTGGGTTTGCAATTTCTGAGACCAGATTACTCACTTTCTCGACTTTCTCCCTATTTTTCCGGAATTTTTCAGACATTTCCGAATACTTTTTCAATATCGAAATAAATAATGATAAATTTATAATTTAATCTAGGAACGAAAATATAGGTCCGACCTCATCTGATACAAATTTCGATTCCAACTATTATTAACGACTATAAATAGGTTAATACTAACAAGTTAGTTACTTAAATTCACTACGAATTTGCTCAGTAAAATCATTTAGTATAGTATAGTTTCTTTGCCCTTTACACAGATAAGGTTGCCCACCCTTGATTTAACATGTCTACTATTCCATTCAACTTCATTTTTCGATCAGGGCAAACGATATCATCGATTTTATCGACCATTTCTGGAGTTGTTGCCTCAATTGACCCACCTGAACGCCACTTAAAATATGTTGATGCGATTGGGCGTATTTATGACCGTATCTCTAGTCCTGGTTTTGTTATTGTGGTGATTGGAATTTGTCTGACATAACTTTGGGACACTTATTAATACATCATTTACCTTTGAACTTATTTTCGATAAGTTATTCCGGGGTTTTCAGGGTTTTAAATTAACATCATCTAATCGTTTTATTATCGTCAATAAAGACAAGCATCTTAGACACATCCTTGTGTGGATGTGATCGACTACCAGCGATAGATCTGATTTATATAATTGTCCAAATTCAAATATTATAATTGTATTAATTGTCAGTTGGGATAATTATTATCTAATAAATAATCGTTTATGTGGCCTTCCATAAAAGAAGACGCAACAATTGTAATTATAATTAACTCCTTAAATTTAATCTCGGTATTATTTTATCGACAGTAAATCAAGTATATGCGACACACAATGAATTACCGAAAGCGAATACAGTCAAAATGAAATTAAAACATTTATTGTATAAGGAGCCACCGAACAAGATTGGTCAACCGGCAAAACGTCGTCGATCATCCGTTGGCGATGACACAGATAAGCCAACAATTAAACGGGCTAGATGCCTAGAAAATGTTATCGTTTTAAGTAATCCATCCGGTGACCAATTATCGCCCGTTTCATCACAAATTGACAACCTATCACCGATCGAACATACAGAAATGGAACGGGAAGTAGAAATCGATCCGGAAGATGTGAATTATCAGTCAATACGATCGGATGTGGCGTCACGGGTTCACTATCCAATATTGTCGGAAACAATATTGGAGAATACACGATTTCAAAATGTTTTACTAGAAAATATAACGAAGTATTTGGAACCGGATCCAAATGCTGATAAGAACACAGCACAACCCGATAAACGGGTGATTAATAAAACTTTACAGGAACAATTGGATCGGGCAATTGAAAATATTCTTCTAACCACCGAACAGGATCCAGCATTTGAGGAAGTTGTGGAAGAGGTTGTTATGAATACGGATATTCAAGCGGGATGTAATCGGATATCATCCACACCATCCATTGAAATTGATAAGCAATCAAAACGACGAGTAAGTCGTTGTGGAAATTCAAAATCTACCGATTCCGTTGATAAATCGAAAGACATTGAAATAATATCGAATGAACCGTATTCAGGGCCGGTCTATACGACAGGTGATTCATTTAACACAAATCAATTGACACAAATGGTAGTCGTTAATAATCAAATTGACAATAATGAAATCGTGGTCGCCAACAACGAAATCAATTATCAGAGTTCATCGTATTACGTAAATATTCCGATTTATATACAAAATGAAGACGGCCAGGTAACCACTTTACCGTTACTAGTTAATTCGATGCCATTAAATCAATTAACCACTCAATCGTTTGATACGAATAAAAATGGGCCACAAATGATAGAGACGTTCAATTCTGGAACGGCGGTGGTTCAGGAAAATATTGGAATGGAACAGACCGTTCCAGAAGTCGATCCAAAAATCCCCGAATCCGTACCATCGGCTGAGATAACCCCGAAAATACAAAAACCGATCAGTCCAAAGAAAATACGTAGTTTATCGTCTCCGAAACGTCGAGCATCACATGTCCGGACATTGATTTTCGCAACACCGGCTCCCGTCGATGTATCCAACGTTAATCCAATAATAGAAACACCAAAAAACCAAATAACTTCGACCATCCCAAATTCGGCTCCATCAAAATTTGAGTATAGTACGCGTCGCTCTAAACTCACAACGATGCCAACCATGTCCGAAGAATCTCGTTCGATATCATCAATGGATTTTGGTCGGAGTCATGATGAAGCGACCTGCATATCGGTTGATAATGGATCAACGTGCGATACACCGCGTAGATCCCGACCGAAACGGAAGTGTGTCGTGCGACAATTAACGAAACGTAAGGAAATTCCGAAGAAACGGAAAGAAAAAATTCTTAAACCGCCACCGGTAGCAGAAGCGTATGACGAATGGATTCAGTATCGTTCGATCGGTGCTGGGCCAAATTGGGTTGATCACATCCGAACATTGTCCAGTAAGACTGATTATACAACGAAACGGAAACCTCGACGTCGCGGGAAAGCGAAATTACGACAGAGTGGTAACAAATCATTAAATTGTAGTACGGAAAGCAATAAAACTGACGAGAAGTCAAATAATAGTTCGCACATCGATGAATCGATTTCACCAAGAACTAATCAGTCCAAGGAGTCAATCGACCCGAAAACTCAAAAGAAATCAGTTGCGAAACCAAAAGTTGTTCGAAAAAAAATTGTATCTCAAAAAGTCGCCTCCAAAAAAGTGTCTCCAAAGAAAGTTTCCATTCGTACGGAACCGTCTGAAACGAGAATAGTTGAAGGAAGTGTAAAATCGCGTATCGATGTTGACACCATGAAACAGATGCAGATAACCGATTGTGTAATATCGATCAAAAAGCTAAAAGATCCACCATCGATTGATACTCCATTCAAATTCGATCCGTTACAATATCCAAAAACGCCCGATTTGAAATTGAGTTTGGAAACACCAACTTTAGGCGATGGCGGTAATACTGATACAAACAAATCATTAGTTTCGTTGATGAAAGATTTAGAATTTCCAACACCGAATTTCCCCATAACGCCAGGTGCTAACGTTGGATTGACCCCATTCATTAAAGATTTAGTGGACGGTCCGGTTACGAGTAGTCCATTTCGTAGTGGTGACACATTAAAATCACGACCCACCGATTATTCATCGGGTAGCAGTTACTATCGACCCGATGAATCCGATGATATTGATAAGAACATCAATTCAATCGTTCGACAATCATTTGAAAATCGACCGTATACTATTCCTGTAAACAAAGATAGCCAAATGGCAGATTTATTAAATGATATTGTGGGATCAACTACGGATGGTGATTCAAGTACCGATTCAGAGGAGATACCTATTCAGAAACCACTGGAATTGATCGTCGTACAAGAAACTAAACCGGTAGAAAAGTGTTCGATTATAAAATTGAGCCCAGGAAAAATGGCGATGAAAAATCGTTTAGAGGAAACACGACGACGAGTTCAAAACCGATTAAAAGAAGATTTAGAAGCGAGAAAACGGCCAACGACGACTGCTAGAAAGTTGAAACCAGCAACAGTTGTTAAAGAACAAGCAAAAGTGGTGGAAAATGAGAAAGGGAAAGAGATAGAAATCGATAAAGCAAAGGAAATTGAAAAAGAAGTTGAAAAGCCGATCCAATCGACGGTTGGCACTAATTCAACTGAACTAACAAAACCATCACCATCAAAACGGAAAATTGCTACCCCAAGAAAAATTACTTATATGCCAGATAGGGGAATGTACGTTCGTAATATTCCCTCTGTGGGAAAACCTGACTCGAAAACCACAAAGAAGTCACCAGGCCGGTCGCCAAGAAATATTCCAAAAAAATTGATAAAAACTGATGTGCCTACCAATACTGTTGATAAAACACAACGATTACTATCCGAATCAAGTGACAATGCAATCATGGAATCACCGAACGACCCAAAACCAGTGATAATCAATCCGAACGAACAATCAGTTCATCAACAGACCGCCCAATCATGTTCAATGAATTCATTTGAAACGATGCTAGTCAAGGACGGTATACATCGTGGTAATGCGAAGGAATTGAAAAAGATTTTTTCCGATTTTCCTGATATGTTAGAACCGGATGACGGTCAGGTAGACAATATAGAGAAGAGACCGGAGTCAACTCGTAAAATCGTCAGTGATAACACAACTACGGACGCACCACCACCACACAGTCATTTACAGGTTGAAGAACGGATGCGGCAACTATTCGGTGATACATCGGATAGTGATTTTCTGGAAACACCAATTAAGAAAACAGACAAAATGCCGTATAAACCAAAAGTTATGGGAAGTACAATGAAACCGAGTGGTATTATGGTAAGACAACCGGAACCACTACCAGAAACCTGTTTGGCTCAAACCAAAGAGTTACATACGGTCGAGAAACTACCACCACCAGTTTCGTTGAGTTTAAAAACGAGCGAACAGAAAATCGATGATAATAAACCGATTGAAAAGGAACAGAAGTCGGATAATAATGAAAGTGATGAAGAAGATATCAATGAACGAGATCTATGTACAATAAATCGATTCGATGAGAATGATAAAAACCATTACTTTACCTTTACACATGATGGTCCCAATGCAACCGTATCCAGCCATGAAAAACCCATTGCTTTCACTACCACAAATATTTTTATAAATAAGCAAAAGGTTCGGTTGTCCGTTTGTGATCCAATCGGTTTATTTACAATGGAACCACAATCGAAAATGGAACGGAACTTAAACGACGACACCCGAAAACTAACAAATAAAAAGCAAATTGCTATAAACGTTCAGGCAGAGAAGCGAGCGGCAGAAAGACAGTTAAGATCGGGCAGAGTCCATGAGGGTGCCGAAGATGGATTGCCCAAATTAAAATTTAATGTTAAAAGCCTTCCTCAAAATCAATTAGAATTTGAAGAACAGGCAAAGTTGTTGACTACTAGGTAAGTCGTAACTAGAACAAGTTTCTTTAGATTCATTACTTATATTTTAAATTTTCTTCTTGAACCCCTGATCGCATCCAACCACAGTACTCAATCAAGATCTACATCGGCACCAACAACAGTGTCTTCATTGTCCAAGTCATCGGTCACAACACGGACGTTATCTGTTTCGATTCCCAGAGTTTCTGTACCAACCAAAAATATGGATATTAATTTAGTGCTGGATCATTTATATCCAAATCGAGATTGAAGAAGAAATTGAAATTAACTTGAATTATTTTTTTTTTCATTAATTTTTATAAAAAAAAATTGAATATGAAATATATTTGAACTATTTTGAAAATGAAATTTACTTTATTTGGTTGTTCGTAAGAAAATGATACCAGAGCTATTATTTTCAATAAATATTCAGACCTTTTCCTGATTCTTTGCTGAACATATGAACCCAACTCTGTCCCAACTCAGTTCTTTACATTATGACCCACCACAACCCGACACAGACATGGAATTGAAGTGAAATTTAATGGAAACTCGAAATAAATATTTAATTATATATTTTTTTAACACATTTAATTTAATACAACAAGATGTTTTTTATTTATTTTTTTTTTGTTTTAAATAATTTGTATAATTTATGTATTTTCTTTTAAATTAAATTTTTGTCGTTCATAGAGTTGTCGTTTTAATTTTCTTAATTACATTGTAATTAATTATGGTTTCAACTAAAAAATAATGTAACATTAAATAAATTAAAACCGTTTAAATTTTAATAAAGTAATAATAAGAAGAAAATAACTATAAAATTAGGAGGTAAATTTGTGCCTTTTAAATTCTTTTTTATTTTTTTAATTCTTTTCTACCAAACAATTTTTTAAATAAAACTAAACGAATGAATTAAATATCAGAAAATAATATAATTAAATTGTGGGTAATACAAAAATGTTTTACTTTTATTGTAATTGAAATAAAAATTCCTGAGGTTATTTATATTTTTCTTTTCTTTTTTAGTTAAAATTATAAGAAGATTATTTTCAATTTAAATTTCCAATCTAAAAATAATAAACTTTTATATTAAAAAGAAAAACAAATTAATTAAAATTAATTAATAAAACAATATTATAAATATAACGTTTTGTTTAAAAACTATGTTCTATTTTAT
>JANTOP010021992.1:0-13005 GCA_027564815.1 Symmerus nobilis | reverse complement strand
CCGACTTACATTTTATATACTCTTGGTGAGTATAAAACAAAAGTTTTAACAAACAAAGAATGTTTTTCTTCCACTTTTAATTATTTTGATTTCAGTTGCTAAAAAGCTGTTCTTAATGACATATCAATATGTCAATGCTATGGTTCAAAATAATTTTAGAAATAATTAATCAAAATAGTCAGAGAAGTAAAGAAGGAAATGTTCTGTTCTTCTTGCTAATTGATTGATTACCTAACTTCATCGATTTGACCAACCAAACAATATTATAAGTAGTTCAACATCGGCTATGCTAAATTGCTAAATTTTTATAAATGATGTGATTTAATCTATGTTAAAAAATTGAAATTCAGTGTTTTAGGGATTTTCTTTTCACTCAATTTAACAAACCGTTTTTAGGCGAAGCGTATTTAATAAAACAATTCACCCAAACCTAATTGGTATTGGAGGCTATGCAATCCAAAAACAAATCAAGCTTTTAAATTATGGAAACGTAATTAATACCCATTGTTATATAAAATATGTGATGTTCCATAGGAAAAGGTGTACCGATTTTTCTTTTCTTGTATTTTTTTTTTATCAAGAGATCGGACATTAATTTAAATAAAAACGAATTCGATTAATATTATTTGTAATCTTTAATAATATTTGCAATGATTTTTTTTCCTTTTGTTTTACAATTTTATAATTTATATAATATCAATTAACTTACTGTTATTAACCTAAGGCCCATCATATTATTGTACCAATTACCGTAATCAATCCCATATATTCCAATCCAGTATGCCCGCTTCTATTTTTCCTTCCCGACTTATTCGTCCATCCGTTCCTTGCATTCGGTTCCGCTCCTCGATTTACCAAACCCATCCTTTTCCAAAACCCGAACGTCCAATTATTCCACACAAAATCAAAATTTATCAAACGCGGAATGGTTCAAAATGGCTTTTCAACTGCCCACAAAATTGGATAAATTTATTCCTTTCGATTTCGATAATATTATGTTAATCCACGATTGGCGCCTAGTACGTACTGATCTCTTTTTCGATTTGTTTCTTGTTATCGCGCCCAATTCACACACCTTAATTTTTTGTCCCTTTTGTTTATCAGTTGCCATACTTAATATTCGTTTGGTCAAAATACGGGACTGAATAACCAATATTTATTTCCTGGCGGATATTTTCAATTTGTGATAATAACGAGTACAGTGATGGGCCGCCTGACATCGTGATAGGCCTCTAACTAATCTTAAAACTACATACAAATATTAGTAAGTTTTATCAATAATTTTTAAGGCAAAAATAACTAAATAATAATAAAATTCAATATATTATACAAACATTTCCTTCGGTACAACCTTATTTCTTTATATTTCTTTTTTATTTAAATAATTTTAATCGAAGGGAAGAATATTTGGTAGTGAAAAATATATCTCGCTACAAAGGGACCTTATCTTCCCAGAACCAAAATCCGGTTTCTTGTATTTCCTAAAATTACACATTATTCTCAATAAAAGGACACCTCAATCACCAGAAAATTCCAATAATTGGCTTAGTTATAGCAATTTGAAATTATATTAGTATCAAAATTCCATGTTTTGAGATATAGAGGTTCAAAGTTTGGCAATTTTTACAATGTTTTCCTGACATATGACATACGAGTTAAGAAACGCACGTCACCATTTCTTATAGGATTTTTTGTGTAGATTTCAAATCTGCAAAGAAAAATTATCTAACGGTCGTCGTTTTATTGCCATAATAAAAAAACTGAAAAGTGGTCCCGGAAAACTACAATTCTTCATAAGGGACCTTAAATTCCAATATGAAATAAATGGTGGAAGTTCAGGTCCCTTTCCCTGATTGCTTAAGTACGAATGAAATTAACTACAAATTTATGTAAAAAATTTAGTTTAAATTAATATTAACAAATAATTAACATTTGTAAGTATATATATCAAATAGAGGTAGAGGTTGGGGAAAATCTCTTTTTTTTTGTATTCCTGAATAATAATCGACTTAAAATCTATTGTAAGTATAATGCGCAGAACATGTCTGGGCAGTGTAATCAACCTAAAAATGAAAACCGATAAAATTTGCCCAAACGCTTATTTTTAGCTCTACTGAAAAATTTGTTTGGGAAGATAAGGTCCCTTTTCCTATGGAATATCACATATTTGAAATATTAAATGCATCAATTTGTTTTAAATAATTCAATTTAAATAGGAAAAATAAATTATAAATAGAGGACAAATATTTTATAATAGTGAAAAATTATACACTAAATTGAATTAATTTTAATCTGTGACATGAATATAGCCAATATTTATTATATTCGTGATATATTTGACGTCATTGTTGTGTTAGGTATATTCTAAGGAATCTACTAACTACTTTTATATATAGCTATTATGGAGGAATAGGCTAATTCATTTAGTTATATATAACACTTATAATAATTATAAGTATAAACCAGCATATAACATAATGCATGTATATAAGTAAGTATATGTAATTTAACAATTTGTATTATTATCTTTACTTAAATATGACCGTTTTCAATATCAAATATTCCAAATATTTAACTATCTAAAATTTCATAGTATAAAAACTCATTATGATAAGTTATATTTAATTGCATATTCCGACCATTAATCTAAGGATCTTAAATACCTACTAACTATAAATGTTCCGGTAGAATTACTTATTCGAAACTTTCAAGTATAAGAATAATTGTAATGTGGGCACGAGGTGAACGATAAATACAATTAATATAAAATTATACATACTAGATCTATACCACCTATATTTAAATGTGTTTCCTCATATTCCCATTCCTAGCCAGCACAGCAAAACATTCATAAAACCACCGTAGGCACTTAAAACATTAACACGCCAATTTCAAAGATTTCCCAAAATATCTATTTAAAATAGCTAGGACTAAATTATTTCCACCTTATAAACACCAGAATTTTATCGTTACATAGGACATAAGACCGCCTTAAGGATTTCTCAGATATGTACTACATAAAAGTACAAATATATAATGTGCATTTTAGTATAATATGTGCATAAGAGATTTCCTTCATTAACAATACATTGGACCACATTTGGTTTTCTTATAAATGTTGTAATGATCCACTTTGTAACATTACAATATTATACGAAGCAAACAAATAAGAAAACAATGGGAGTATATAAATGTTCACCAAACAAACCATCCATATTGTGCAAAGGTGGTTACTTAAATCCCCCGACGACATGACAAGTAACTCTTACTCGTATCAAAGACAATGGACAGGTAAAAGATTTTGAATATTCAATACAACTTGTTAATGCATATTTATATAAAGTATGGACTTAGGTTTTGCAACGTTTGAAATGCATTTGCAATGTCTTGCTTTTTGTTGGTATGCGGTCTGCCAACAATCAAACCGATTTCGATACTCAGCTCATGCATATTATAATATATTAAATCAGCCAGGGTAGAGGTGATTCTAATATATTGCTTATTTCTCAACACAAAACACTAATGGAAATTGTTTTTGTTTCTTGGAGTTATTTTAAAATTGTTACGAGTTTTGTTGTACAAGTAATTCAGTTTAAATGAAATATAGATGAACTTTATTTCGTATAATAAAGATTTGCTCCTGATGATGTGAATGATGTGATGCTTTATAATTTCATTTAAAATAGTGTGGAAAATGAATTAAAGTATGAGTTAGCTATTTATTACTCTGTAGCTATAAAATTACTGCCTCTCAATTTAGCCAAGCTACGTTATTTTGCTACCAAACTATATTAATATTTATATTTTGTCAATAAATAAAATGATCTAAACCCAATAATTCAATTTAATGAAATAGGAATATCATAATGGGGGAGAAAATACCTCATCCAGGAATTAGAAGAAATATATTTTAATAATTCACGGCACAAGTTTTTGCCTGG
Organism: Symmerus nobilis; assembly: GCA_027564815.1. NCBI lineage: Eukaryota > Metazoa > Arthropoda > Insecta > Diptera > Mycetophilidae > Symmerus > Symmerus nobilis. The sequence continues at coordinate 9,064 of JANTOP010021992.1, read as the reverse complement.
TATGCTACATGTTGGCAAACAAAAAATGCATAGAGCGAACAGAAAAAAAATAGGGAAATTGAGGTCGGGAAAACAAGCAAATATAAAGAAATGTTTGTGGAATTCCACATGATATTTAACAAAAAAAGGTGACTTTTCTCCCAAGCGCACCCGACATGTATTTTTTTGTTTCGCAAATACAGGGAACCACATAGTGTCGCATTTTTGCTAAAACATCGGAAGTTGCCTCTTGTTCCAACGCTGATAACTCCTAAACGGCTCATTAGATTTTCTTGTGTTATACATATCAAATGAACGGTATTCAACAGAAAATTTTGAAACTTAAGGCGAGTTCATCATCTTTTACCATCATTCCTCTAGGGAGTATAGGCGCTTCTATATATCTTATATATGGAAGTTTCGGTGACTTATTTAGATTATTAACGAGGCTAGGTAGTCACTATAGCGTTTTGGGGTACCCGATGAATCTCGAATTCCGGTTATCTAACACAAAATAAAAAAAAAAACCTCAAAATATATTAATTTTTGTAGTCCCTCACAAATGCTTCTTTCGATTCTGGACCAAATGGCTGCCTTTAAAATTTTGAGTTGTCGATTTTTGGACAAAATTTTCGGATTTAAATTGCTCAAAAAAAAAAAATAGAGAGGGACTACAAAATTTTATATTCTACCAGCAGAAAAAAATTCAGTCCAATCGATCCACCCAATTTCGAGTCTACCTGGAAGAAAAGTTTAAATAGTACTTTTAAGTTTTAAATAAACTTTAAAGTTTTAGAACGTGTTTACACCAAGATAAAGGTGAATATTGTCAACTTACTTATTGAAGCAAATACGAATTTCAAAAAAACGACTTCATGACAATGTTTTTGAGTTGTGTGAAAATATGCAAACAAAATTTTGACAATTTTTTAAACTTTAAAAAGTATGAATTGGCTTAAAAAAAATAAATAAAAGAATTCGATTCTTTCAATTTTTTAAACTGTTTCGAAAATTTCAATTCAAGTTGTTCAATTTTTCACGACCTCCGATAGAGGGATACCCCCAAAACAACCAACATTTTGAGATATGAGTTTTAGACTTTTGTTTCTCTAACGTAATCTTCACTTATTTAATGGATTATACTCTGCGCCACAATTTTTGTGACGTAGATGCCACTATACTTTTCGTATATACTTTGGGCCCGCTAAACTCAAAAATAGCAATAACAATTTTTTCTATGAAAAGAATTTCGAGATATGAATTTTTGAAATTTTTCACAATTTTTTCAGAGGTAGTCTCACATATTTGGACATATGTATCTCGAGTTAGAATTTATCGATATGGTTAAATGAGATATTAAGTTAAAGGTAATTAAATTCTTCCATTATAATTTTGAAAGTCCGGTAAGTAGTTTTGGCAAAATTTCTAACGAAAATTCCGAAAAGTCAATTTCTGGTCTCAAAATTTAAGTCGGAAATACACTAAATCGAAGAGAAAGTCTCGAAAAAGTTAATATATACTTAAGTTATTAAATTGTATTATCGAATAGCATTTACTGCGAATATTGCCTTATCGGGCTAATATCGAACACAAATTTTAACGAAAAAACAAGACGAATTTCAGAAAAGCGAATATTGGCGTGGACGAATATTGGAGTTCCACTGTAGTACTTATATCTAATAATTTCACATGGGCAAAGTGTGCGTTCTGTTGAATTACTTTGTCCATAATATTCCGCTGATCGACTTGCAACTATCGGGACTTTTGTTTGATATTATATACTTACATTATATCATATGGAATATGGTTACTTAAACTCTTAAAATAAACGTAACTAAATGAGCGAAGTTTCGCAAGGGAAATTGTATTCTAACATATGTTCGCAACATGTGATAAGCGGTTGTAAGCCAACACGGTTGGGATATAAGTCCAGGATTTCTTTTTGATCATTTATTTTGATATTGCCAGACACATTTTGAAATACCTTTCATCAGTACTTAGTTGATTTATTTAATAATATTTAGGCAAATAACATGAAATAGGCAAATACCGGTAACTCGGTAATGAAAAAATCCATAACCGGTTTACCGGTAATTTACCGGTAATCTTTCACATTTTCTAAAATTAGTCTGAAATGCAGGATAATATTATTAAAAAGTTTAAAAATTGTGGAATTCAAAAAATATTTTATTTCTTTTACGAAAACTACAAATGCTTAAAGAACAACAGTCAAAAAATAAAATTAATTCCCTTTATACAGAAATGATATATAATAATGATATAGTATCGTCTGTTTGAAAATATGCTCGCAAAAAGCTAAATCATCTATGTTCCTGTCACTTAGTTACGTTTTAATTTTTGTGGTGATGAGCCCAGCCCGGCTGCAGAGAAGGCACGTTTTGACTCTACACTTGTTGGCCGAACAGTCATGAGATGGTCGTATACAATTTTTCAATAATTCTTACGAATATTTTCGTCTTGGAAATCGATATAATTACCGGTAATAAAATTATACATTTTGATTTGGTAATACAATCACTAGTTATGTTAACAGTTTTCCTCGATTATCGCGGTGTTGTGCATTATGGATTTAACATGGCCCGGCTGAACTGTTAAAAAGGAATATTATGATATGAATGTAGAGCGTCATGCGTTGTTTGCGTGAAACTATTCGCCAGAATTATGAGCAGACAACTCTTGGTTCTTGCACCACGATAATGGAACTGCATTCGTTCTTCGAGATCATTTCGCCAAGAGCTTGACCAATATCGATCCACAACCAGCGTATATATTTGCCGGATCTAGCACCGTCGGATTTCTGACTGTTCGCCAAACTCAAAAAATCGCACCGAAGATGCCGTTTTGACTCGATTGAGGACAGCCGAACCGAATCGTTGGCATAAGTGCAGATTGTGTCGGACGGGGAGTACTTTGAAGGTGATGAAATTGATTTAGAAGAAGAAATAAATATTATAAATTTTATAAATAATTAAATAATGAAAATTTCCTTTTATGATGTTTTACTGTAGCCAATATTCCAATTACCTGTTCTGAGTATAGATAGATATTCAATATAAAAGGAATCCTATGTCAATTTAATCTAAATATCTATCTATATATTGAGAATGTGGGAATTCTATTGTCAGTTTCACAAAACATTTTGTGTAGTTGCTTGTACATATATCCCGCATATCTTACGTGGATTCCTAAAAAAGAAAACAATCCCACCTGAAATTTTCCTCGTTGATGATGATTATGTTTTTTTTTTATTAGTTGAAAAGTTAGCTCAACCTAAGTTATATAACCATATTCCCAAAACAACTCCAAAAGGAATTCTCTGGGGAAATATTATCTATACTATTGTACTTGTGTTTCTATACTCGTCCTATTGGTACGAATATTATAATCAGAGCAACACTTGCTCAATGTGCCGTGCCCCTCAGACGAAATTACTTCAAGTTTTGTCATATCTTGGATATGTAATCTTTGGAAAGTTTGATATAAATATGTTAATACAATTTGGTTGTGAGAACAATGTGACAATTTTGTTTTTCCTTCAGAATTTACTAGGCACGTTTATTTAATATGAATGTCATTTATAGAGTTTCCCTGGCATATTATTATTTCCGTTTCACTGTTTTTTTTTTCACACTGCTGCCGTCTTTTATTTTCATATTCATTGAGATGAGACTTGTTCTGTGTTCATGTTTATTATTATGGGAATTACATTGACTGTACCATATTAGTACATAACCACATTATAGTAAGTATATTTGATTTAATTTAGTTCAAATTGTCTTTTCCCTCTGTGCCATCCCATTTTAGTAACATTGAACCTTAATACTTATTATTGGCTCATATTCAAATTAAATTGGATTTTTTTCACTTCCCTCTATATTAGACTATGTAGATTAGATGAATATGGTGTGGAATTAATACTATTTTGTAAGATGGCTGTTATAATTTTCTTATTATTGTAAAATGGATAAAAAGGCTACGACTATTCAGATATCTCTTGAATATAGTTAATGTTTGTTTTCTTTCTTCTCTTTCTTGTTATTAAGTATAATTCCATATGGAATGTAAGATTTAGAATATATGAGAATTGAAATTTTACTTCTGCAGATTTATTATTCAAATTTTTTATGCCAAATATTGAGAAATATGAGGGCTCATTACCATTTGAATCTAGAATTTCTTTTATGCTATCCAAATTTGTGTGATTTTAACAGATTCAACAAACTAAATGGAAACCTTCCCCCTGTTCTCGGCAAGTTGCCAACGAAGATAGAGGGATTAAGCGCATTTAAATTGGATTTGATTAGAAAAGTTAGAAGAATCAGAGTAGTTCTAGTTCTAACATAAAATACCTACTCTACTTAACTATATTTATATTTCAATATTTCACAAAAATATGCATTTTTGTAATATACATATGTAATGAAAAGAAATCTTTATTTGTTCATAATTATAGAGTGTTCTAGCAATTTATTCGTTTAAATTTTAAAATTATATTTGTACTTGTTAGTTAATTAAATTACTCGAGTGACAAGTTAAATAAAGTTTTTTGTTTGATTTTATATTATTTTATTTTTATTAAGCTTGTTATTCAGTTAACATTCCAAGCAACCATTTACAACATATTAATGTAATTGATGTATAAAAAGGTTATTTTCTCTAATTATGTTTGCACATCCCACATGAATGCATTAAGTTACCTTTACCATAATACCACTAAATATTCGATTATAGAACTATATTATAGAAAACATTTCTCGCAATTTTCTCCACCTGAACAGATGAAAAAACAACTTATTTTCACCTCAAACATATAAGTAAATAAAATCTAATTTGAACCATTAGAGAATTCGAGTTTTATGTGAGATAAAGAGTCCTCTTACATGTCTAGCGGAATTTCTTCTATCTTACACCGAACCATTTTCTTTAATTCTGAATTTGCTACGATTTCAGTATTATTGTTAGCAAATTTTTATCTTCGACTATCTGCTATATAGCCTAATATTAGAGGAATATTGGGGATACCATTTTTATTTTAGTTTTGTTCAAACAATTACTAGTACGCACCATGAATAGAAATAAACATCAATAATGAAAGAAAAAATCAGCCGCAAAAAAAAAAATTAAAATAGAAAACTCCAGTAGTAGGGAAAGTTAACCGGTTGTGGGCGCAGTTAGCTATTTCAACCATAACTTAATATTTATGCAGATATATGTATATCAATGGAAAGCTAGAAATAGAAACCTTAGGTAACTATTGGCGAGAGAATTTATTTGATTCTGTCAAAAAGAACAAAATTATTAAACTTTATATGGAGTAATCAATTTTGAACAATAAATTTTTTTAACCGGTTGTGGGCACCCCTGGAAAATACCCTAAAAATGGGAAAATATGAAGTAAAACGCCACTAAATATGAAGAACAAGAAATTTATTCATTTTCAAAGCCATTCAAAGAGCAACGAGCAAAAAAATTATTCAGAGCAAAAAAAAAAAATGAAATGAACATGAAAATGAAAAAAAAAATTGAAAATTAAATTATTCCTCGTCCGCACAGAATCGCAAATTAATTTTTGCTGTTGACATGGTTAAAAAACAAAAAAAAATCCGCAAAAATTCTGTAAAGGATTTATTTACAATTTTTATTTTTGTTTTTTTGACAATTTAAATTATGTGCTAGTGAAACTGCGATAATTCTCCTTTCAAATTTCGCGCGCTTCAGAAGACAATCGATTTAGAGGTTGTGTAGCGGACTCTTTTCACTTGATAAATTATAACTTCGCAATGAAAATGTCAATATTTAGTTTCATAGATGACTAAAGGGTATGAGCTTCGGAACAATTTTTCTCAAGCAATATGATGAGATTGTCCTCAAATAAGAATTTAAAAATAGTGCGCCTGACGACTGTGAGAGGACTATGGGAGGACTGTTTTAGGTTAGGTTTTCGTCAGGGTTATGATAAGTCGAGGAGTCTATTTGTCAGTTTGTTAGCCAAACACGCTCTCAGCGAAAAAAAATTAGGTGCCCACAACCGGTAAAATGTTGGCGCCCACAATTGGGAAATTCAGAGGTGTCAAAAAATGACCAGCAAATATTTCGGTGCGAACATTTTGATCGAAGCGATATAAAACCACGAAATATATTGAATTCCCTTCAGTATACATTATACTACTAACCTTTTTGCATTAATTCACTTCAATTTATCGCACTTTGAACACAATAAACAATTAGATCACTGTTGATTTTTAAACTTGAAAAGATGTTATCGACTGTAGCTACTACGCATATGCGTCTCTTCGCTTCGGTGTCAGTACTAAAATATCGTGCTGACATGGCGCACAAATGACAATTATCAGATCAGCTGCATCTGCTCACTGTCAAAAGTTATACAGGGGTGCTCACAACCGGGTAATGCCCACAACCGGTTAAATTCCCCTACATTTTGATGCAAGAAATCCATAAATTTTTAAGGATAAGTTTTATACTTTTTACATTATATATATTAATTATACGATACTATATACTATATACTATATATATAGTATATAGTATCCGCAATAATTACATAAGTTAATAAAGTATTGTTAAATAGTTACTAGATAATTGTGTACTGAAACGTTGTTAATAGAGTCAACTCACACGAAGTCGAATGTTCCTTTCCAATAATAAACTTAACTACTCTATAGTATGTAACTATTCTATATTAAAATACTAACTAGTAGATCCTCTCAGGCACCCTCTGGCAGTGCCTTCATCCTCAAATCGTATCGCCACTACCATACGCCCCCTTTAATGAATCCAAATCAACATTAAATCCGTGATCAGAGTTAAATTCCCAATACTTAACTTTTTTTTTCGTATTTATGAGATAAATCACCCTCCACATGCCTCTCCCCTTTAAGGTAATTAAAATTATCTTTACTTAGCAAGAAATCTGTAGTGAGTTTCTTTCAAACACTTTCTTATTTATATATGTATGTATGTAATGGCAAGGTAAGGCGGAAAATATGCGACCTAAATGTGCTGTTATTTTGGGGGGTATAAGGTGAAGGAGATAGGAATTTCTAAATCGATATATTGAGGAACTTCATGCCAAGCGATTAGCTCAAGCGGGCGAACGCGACTCGCTTAGGCAAGCAACGTCCCTGGTTAAGCAGATTATCATTTTACATAGAAATTTTTACAGGTTGAATGGGATCCTGAAATCTATCAGTTAATTTATTAAACAGCAACACTGACCCTCGCGATGAGGAGAAGGGGAGGTGAGGACTGAAAATTTTAAAAAGTACCCAGGGTCGATTGATAGCTCATTTGAATGGGTTTTTAAAGACAATCAATTATTAAAGAATTAATTAATCAATCATTTATTATAAAATATTTGTTTTAATAAATTATTATTCATACAACTTAGAACTATAATACAAAAAATCAAGTTATTTAAATAAAAATCAAGCTTTAATAATTCTTGGTTTTTTATTTCAAAACTAAAAATAAACCGTAAATTAAATTTGTATGTAATATCCTACCTACATTCATCCATTTATTTGAAACGTGTTTCGTTTCAAAATGGATAGAATTAAACCATCATTTAAATGCCAACTTATCTTTTTAATGATAATTATATCAGTAAATTATATGTATAGTTCATTATAATTTAATAATAGACCATTTGAAACAAAAGGAAAAAGGATTAACAAATTATAATTACAAGGATAACATCCTCATGTTCTCTAACTACATCATTTAGTGCACGGTATACATTTAGTACATATAATAGTTACTTTGCTATTATTATTTTTGTAATAACTTAAATATGAAATATATACGGCAAAATGTCATATCATGTGATTTTCGAAAACGTAACGATAATAAATGTTAAATGAACACGTTTTTTGACAAGTAGGAAGTTATACCTACATAGATTTTTTTTATGAACAGTTCACCTGAGCTTATTTTTCCTATATAGGTAAGTAGATAACTATAGCAAATAACATTAAAGGATTGTGTGGGCAAATGTGGGTTAGGACGTTCGGTTGTTATTCATTCTCATTACTTATGGCATGAAATAATATTTTTGGAGTGAATTTCAATAGAAATGTATACAGAATATAAAATTCATTTATTTTTTCTTATACAATACATTTATAATGTCACGCAATCCATTGGTTTTCAATGTTTTGTTTGTCATATAAATGAATGGTAAGTATAATAAATTTTATAATATGAACAAAGTATTAAGGATGCTAGTCACCCGTCATATTTTTTCCAATGATCGATTTGCACATTTTCACAAATCAAATTCGTACTCTGATTGTAAAATTCGTAGAACTGAATATTTTGAAGATTAGAACGAGATTGAAGGAGAAAGAATTCTTCAATCTGAGTAGTCATAGAAAAATCAAATTATAAGTTAAATTTTCCAACAACTATGTTTTTCTTATCTCCGTACATAAAATCTGCATAATTTTCTCTTTTTCAAGGATGTTTATACCCCTTAAATATAACTTCAAAATTGAAGCATATAAAATTATCAAGAAAATTGGGGTTCTCATTATTATTTTTTTTTTATTAAAATGATTTTATCCTGGAATTTTCCTGGTACGTAATTTCGGGATATCCAGATAATTTACTGCACACTAACACTAACTTAACGTTTAATATATTGAATTGATATTCAATGTAAAATCGACATTATGGAAAATAGGGACGTTCTAAGTAGAGACAAAAATCAATATTCATCAATCGAAATCAGTGTAAATGTGAGATCCTTTAATTATCACAATTATTACTTCCATTTTAATTTTAGTCTTTTAATAAATTAGAATCACCTTATTTATGTGAATATTAAAAGATTAATTCTAAAATAAACAAGGGAGTACATATATCGACGCCGATCTGGCAAAACGACGAAAACGTCAAAATTTCAAAATTCGAGATTTTGCTTTTTAATGAATAACCATGGCATGGTAATTCACTTAAAAGCAAAATCTAGAATTTTGAAATTTTGGCGTTTTCGTCGTTTTGCCAGATAGTCGACGATATTATTGAAATTAATAGGATATTGTTA
>JANTOP010021981.1:0-13006 GCA_027564815.1 Symmerus nobilis | reverse complement strand
TTGGCCGCCAAGCCAGCGCAATTTTTTTGGGATGGAATTCATAAATTGCCTGAAAGGTGGGGAAATGTTGTAACTGCCGATGGACAATACTTCGAATAAAATATATTGTAACATTTTTCCACAATAAAACATCAAATTTCGCTAAAAAATTCCGGTTTTTAAATTGTACACCCAATAAATTAAAAATATTTAGTGTCACTGAGCATGAAACGACTAAGCCGAGACGGTATATGAAAGACGAACATATATTTAGTAATCACAACCAGTCATAATTACCCTTAATAATTATTAAGGGAATGTTGTATAGGTACGGACGCCGTATAAGATGGGACAGCTGTTTTCATGACTGTCGAAGTAAAATCTAATTATAAGCAAACATTTTACGTTCGTCAGAATGAGGAACCCGTGCCGAATATGCCTATGCCAAACAAGGTGTAAATTATTTAATCAAGAAGATCTTTTCGATAGCTTTGGCGTGTTTGTAATGTCTTCTTCTTCATGTGCCTTATTCGGTTACCGAACGTTGGCGATCATATTGGCTATTACAACTTTGTTGACTGCTTCTCGAAAAAGCTGTGCACTAGATTGTCCGAACCATACACGTAAATTCCTCAACCAAGTTCTTCTTCTACCTGGAGGACGTATTTTATGTATCTTACCCTGTATTATCAGTTGAAGAATTCGATATTTATTCGAATTCCTCATGATTATGTCCAAAATAATTAAATTTACGTATTTTCACAGTCTTTGTAATTTCAAGTCCTTTTCTCATCCGACGTAGAACATATTCATTAGTTACACGATCCGTCCAACTAATACGTAACATTCGACGATAAATCCACATTTCAAACGCCTCCAACTTTTTCATAGTTACTTCAGAAACCGTCCGTGACTCGACACCATATAGAAATATAGAGAATTCAAAACATTTCACCAATCGTACTCGCAATTTCAGTGTTAAATCGCGGCTGCATAGCACTTTCTTAAGTTTTACAAAAGCTACTTCAGCTCGCTCTATGCGACATTTCACTTCACATGAATGGTCCCAAGTCTCACTTATAGTGCTTCCTAGATAGATCATCTTCTCAATCTTCTACCATGTATTTCGTTTTATTTAAATTCAGTTTTAAACCATAGTTCTCGCTGATATTTGCTACATTTGATACATGGTTAATGAGAGTTTGCAAATCTTCTTCACTATACTAGCCAAAAGCACAGTTCGTAATTTGCGAAATTTAAATCCATCGTTTCATGTAAGTACATAAAATATATCTTGAATTCAGTGCATTTTCATTCCGTGAAAGAGAATTGAAATTGTTGTGCTGTGGAAAGTAATTTTTTGAATCTCACGAAATGACTACGTATGTAAAGGTTGAGACACTATAATGTCGTGTAAGTTGAGACAGCACTTTTCTTTAATCCAAGACATCGTGGTGCCATTTGAAGGATATTTTCATAATATTTGATGAATGCAGTTGTTTAAATATTTAAAAAAAGACTAAATAATGTAAAATTTCCATTTTTGTTGAAGAAATCATTCAATCTTACCTGGCATTTTTTTTCCCTGCAAAATAATATTTTCACCATGCATGAATTTCGGCTTTTGCGGAGCATTATTAGACTTTTGCCTGTGGAAGAAATCATAATTTACCCTCAAAATTCTTATTTTTGCGATGCAATTTCCAGATTTTGCCAGTGCGTGGTACTATTTTTACCTTGCAAAATCCTAGTTTTACCTTTCAAAATACCATTTCTACCTTCCAAATGCCTATTTTAAAATGCTAATGCCTATCATCCAATTTTTTTTTTATTTTGACGAATTTATCCGCCTAGAAATTCGCAAAGCTACGTATGACAAACCGATCGTGGTATTACCGATTTCAACGCATTGGTGGCAGCAAACAAGAAAATAAAATTGGATAACATAGGCCCTCGATCCGCCGCAAAAGCTTCGAACCTTGGCAGACATCAACACCACCCAAAAAATCGAATCATGAAGGAAAGCTGATTAAACGTTCCATTTTGATGTCACCCGCGGTGCGATTTTGCACACGCTTAAGAGATTTTTTCGCGTGTGCAAAATCGCACCGCCGAAGACATTTCGGAATTGAAGCAAAACAAAAAAATATCAAATGGCTACAAAAAAAGCCACCATGAATAAAGAAAAGAAACAATTGATCAGAAAACCGTAACTGAAATTACCTCCACACAACAAATCGTTAAGGTCTTCTTCACCATCAGATGACGATACACACAATACACATCAGCCGTACAAACTCGGCGTTTCAATAACAAATTGATTTTGCTCTTTTACTTCATTTGTGGGCCTATTTTTCAGATTTTTCAAAGTGTCCCAACTTAGACACCATATTTTTTTGAGTTAGGAAAGTTGTATTCGTTAAAATGGCTGTAATTTTAGATTCGATAATGGAACCCGTCCCAACATTTACTACATTTTTGGTAGTTTGCAGTCGATTTTACTGAATCCTACTTTAAACTGTGAAGTAAAAAGATAGTCACTGATATTATCACAAAATTTAGCTCGAGTGAAACGAATATCTACTTTACAATTTGAATAAATAAGAATATACAGTCAGGAGGCCAAAAAAAAAACGTTTCTTCAAGAATTTTTCCTGAGAAGACTGTTAGATTTATTAATGTAAAAATTTGTACACATATTATGGTAATTTTTAACTGTATCTTAACATTTTTGTATTTGCAAAATAATAATTGTGAAAGCTGCTATAGCTGATCTACAGGAGCTCCTCTCAAAAAAGGCATCTTGCGGTGACCACGATATCTCTGGACTGGATCATCTAAAATGAAAAAACTAAACGGATTTCGTTAAAGTAATGTATAATCTTGTAATTAATTGAAGGAATAAGCAAAATAAATTTTTTTGGCAAAATGGCGGCTTCTCAAAGAAAAAAAATCGATTTTTTCCCGAAATTTTGGCCTTAAATTGTTTATAAAAAAAAGTATTTATCGGTGAGGAAAACCCTTCGATTAATTAAGAGCTTCGACTTAAGACGCTTGTTTTAAAATTTGAGACTGATCGGTTCAGCGGTTTCAGAGAAATCTTGGTCACCGACTTTGAAAACACAGTTTCGAGATAAGCGCATTTAAAGATTCAATAGTTAGTGCACGTCATACGGTTGCAGTGGTCTTGACCGTGCGATAACTTTTTATATATTATTTAATATTTCGATTCATCCTTTTTTAGTATATTCTCAATATATTTTACTTTCGAAATATGTGAAAAAGAAAAAATCGATTTCTTGAAAATTCTAACTGTATATAATCCCTTAAGAAAACGTTCGTCTACGTTTCGGAGGAGAGGAATATATCAGATTCTTAGAATATTTGTGGGCTGAGCCACACTTTTGGTTCAACCATGGATAATTTCAGGACACTCAAGTTTCAGGCGCTCTTGGTCAAGTTAGTACGTGACACGAACGATCTAAGATTTCCGCGTTTTCGACACCTGCGCAAACCGAGTCCGTGTTAAGTATATGGTGTGTCTACATTCTCCCGTCAAAATGCGCCCTGTCATATCGAAAACGTAAAAATCTTACTCATTTCCCCCCCCCCCCCCCCCTCTAGAGAACTTATATCACACGAAACTTACCGTTTCCAGTCCTGGGTCACTAATGAATGTATGAACATATATGGGATCAAGCGCAAAGGCATGTGGAAATGCGATTAAAAGAGCGGATTAAAAGCCGAAATAGGCCGATATTTTGAAAATATTTTGTAAATATGTTATAGTAAGAATGGTTAAGCCGTTTAGAATATCCTTTATTTCCTGTTTTTTCTACAGCTCCGTATCCAACAACTTTCTATCAAGTCTTCCCTAACATTCATAAATTTCCTTGGATTGAAAGGCCAAATGCCTTGAAATAGGCCTGAGACGTTCATCAAGCTCATTAACGCAAAAATCTAATCAAAAGTTTAATTATTACGAAATCTCTCTGATCTTATTTAATACATAAAATTAATTGTAATTTGAACATGAAGGAATGGTATTGAAAATCTTCTAGTTTCCTTGTTTATTTTTCTGGAAAATTCCTTTTTTTCTCTTTTCTGATTTTAATAGTTATAATTTCTATTTAAATATTTTTAATTATGATATCGATGAATAGAAGATACCTCCCATTACCTCTTATCGTAAATGTGCCGTAATTCGTTTGGTATATATAATTAAATATAATGAATATGCGAACAATAGATAAAAATAGAATTAAGTGAAAGGATATAGTATTTTACATTGTTTATCTATGTTTTATCAAGTGCCCGATGACTTATATAATTCTATTAGGTAAAATCAAGGTTTATGATTTGTTAAATATCGTATGAAGTTCCGGGTACTAGTTTTTAAGTCAACTCCGCGAGACAACTCGACGTAGATATATTATTTATTCGAATTAAAATTCGGTTAAAAAGAAAACTACAACTTTCTTATACCCACTATTCCATAACCATGCCATTTTCTAACGTCTCACCCATCCAAAATAATCTTTTAAATTTATAATTCCTTCCAATATATAAAGTACCATGCCCATACTCATAAACGAATAAATATAAGTCGATAACCCCCTTCAATTTAATAAGAAATCGATTGATGATAACCCATTATTATAATCGCATAAAATTTAATTTATTATTCCCATAATTCTTTATCATTTAATAAATAATAATTTTCTTTTCTTTATTAAATATTTTTATTATTTTATTATATTGCCATTTAAATATTGGGTAGATATTGAATAACAAGGATTGGTAATACCCTTAGAAAAAAATGAACAAAACCACCCTAGAGGTTGTATTTATTCTTTTCTCTATTTTCTCCTTTTTCATTATATTTTCGTTTTTATTTTCCGCCTAGGTAAACACGACATTCGAATTTTCTTTTCAAAGATTTAAATCAATAGAATGTTTTTGCATGCAATAAATTTTTATTTAATTTCATCGATCATTTTTGATATTGATTTATTGGTTAGAGGAATTCAATGAGAATGTAATAATATGTAATTTTATTGTTTATTATGATTGGGGTATATTCAACTACGAAAACGTTAAGTATCTATTTCTAAATAATATCTTAATATATTCAGATAAGGAGTGATTTATCTATTATTATCGAACTTTTTGCCGAAAGTTCATTTTTGGTAGCTGGCGCTTTTCGATTTATATTGAAATAAAATTCATTAGGAGTTAAATACAGTTTTACATCTTTTAAATTTGTACTTTAATTTACAAATTTAAAAGATTTTTCCCAATTTATTCATATAAGTACCGAAAAAAAATGTTCAAAATTTGAGTTATTTAAATTCTGTTAAGAAACCCGCAATTTTCGTATTTAAAATGTTAAGATAACACAAGTACCATATATACAATAATCTTCTAAATTAAAGTTCATGTTCAATGAACGTAACTCAAAAAGGTCGAATTTTAAAAAAATCTTATTAACCCGGTATTCTTGACTACCCAAACAGCAATGTTCCCGACACGTTACCCAAACAGGAATGTTAAAGATCTAATATGAATTGAACGGTCCCTAAAATAAAATCTAATCTGAACTTTCTATATTAAAAGAATTTCCACTGTCTCCCAAATCACTAATTTTACTCTTAATCAAGTTTCTCTATACATCATTCCCATTTAAAAGCAATACGTTAGTATATTTCAGTGGATATCAGTGGTGCATTAACATTCATCAGGCCCGGAGGCAAGACCACAATTTCGGGCAATTTGGGAAACAAATATGAAATAGAAAAAAACCTGTAAATAAATTTATACGGTTAAATTTGTTTCTTTTTTTAATTGATCTAATTTCTTGTAAATAAAACAACTCATGTTACAGTTGCAATAAAAATCATAACCGAAAAAGTAATTTGAAAAAACAATAGCACGCATTTTAAACCACTTAAATTGTATCCCTAATTTCTAATCCTAATTTATCCCCAAAAACTAAAAAAGAAATATTGGAAATCCAACGGAGCTTTTTCGCCGATTCATAGCTATGGACGAAACATGGATACATTTCTACACACCAGAGTCCATGCAACAGTCAAAACAATGGGTTTCTTCGGGTGAAAGTTCTCTGAAGCGTCCAAGAACGCGACAATGGACGGGAAAGGTTATGGGCTCCGTATGTTGGGATGCGCTTGGAGTAATATTTATTGACTATCTTGAAAAAGGTATCTGGCGCATTATCGGATCGTTTGAAAAATGAGATCGAACAAAAATGGCCGCATTTGAAGAAGAAAAAAATTCTCTATCATCACGACAACGCGCCTGCTCGCTCATCCATCGCTAGTTACGCAAGCAAAATTGTACGAAATCGGCTTTAAACTCGTTCCTCAGTCACCGTATTCGCCAGATCTGGCCCCCAGCGGCTTCTACCTGTTTCCAAACCTGAAAAGATGGCTCATCTCTAAGCGATTTTACTCAAATTAGGAACTCATAGCTGAAACTTAGGCTTATTTCGGAGAGCTTTCGAAGGACTACTTTTTGAACAGGATAAAAAAGTTATAAAATCGTTGGACTCGCTGTATCGACTTAAAAGGAACGTATGTTGAAAAAAAAACCGAATTTGGCCAAAAAGAAATAAGAAAAAAAAATATTCAAACTTTTTGATCCACCTAGTATCAAATGATTAACAGAAAAAATTAAGTAATAAAACCTTAAAATTAAATAAAAGGCATTGATTTTGTTTTGTATTTTGCTTCTTTTTCTTTTCTTCCTTTTTTCCTTTTCTTCTATTTTTCTTCTTTTTTTCTCTTTTTTTTCCCGGGCCCCTCTTGACTCCGGGCCTTGAGGCCACTGCCTCTTTCGTCTCCGTGTTAATGCGCCACTGGTGGATATTCTTATATTTCTGAATATTTGAATTTTTGTCTATGGTAACTTCTAGCCCCATATCTCAGGAACCCACAGTAGGTTCAACTCCAAACCTTCAGAAAACAATAACTTATGACTCAGGCTTATGATCAGATCCAATTGGGATACAATTGCGAGTGCGAAAAAACAGAGCCGATTTTCCACTATTTTTGAGGTCATACTTTAAATTCGAATTTAAGAAATATGTTGATCATTCCTACTCCTGGAGTTTTGACGTTACAAATTCGAATTTTTCAATTCTTCTCTCACTATAACGGAACTTCCACCTACCCCTTTTCATATGAAACTATGATTTTTTATTATCGCCAAAAAATGCTGATAACATGACGATGGAAAAATGATTGCGAAAACCAATTTTTTTACAAACTCATAAGCCAGCCAAACCCGTTCAAATGTTTATTTTTAATTTTTTCCATTTACCCATAAACAGATGAAAATGTTTTTCCAGAAAACTTTTGCATGAAAATTTCCACCCTGAAAATAATGATGAAAATGTGTTTTGCCAAACGTTAAGAATATTTCTCTGTTGCTTTTCTTTAATAATTTTTTATTTTGTTAGATAGATTTTCATGTTTATTTTCTTTCTTGTGTTTTTAATATGAATTTTCGGTTCCAGTTTTTTTATTTCTCTTGACATTATTTTAGCTCCGTTTGATGGAAAATGAATATTTTTTTGCCATTGGTATGAAAATGAAAACAAAAACAGAATATTTCCCATTTTCATCAGCTTTGAACACACGGAATAAGTTTATAAAAATTTTTGCTCTGTAAACCACAAATGGGATTGAAAATTGGTAAAGGAAAATGGGTGTTGTAAAAATAACAAAGATTATTATTTTTATCATTTTATTGAATGGTCTGTTGTCATTTCAGATATGAAATATAAATTCGATAAAAGCTGTATTGTACTCTGTAGTTCTATACGACCGCAATATTTATATATCGATTTGTATATATGCGAGTACTATATTATATATTCATGACATAATCCATCAAATTTATGTAGATATGTATGTCATCTTCCAGGGATTAGTAACAATCAAGAAGACTAATAAATTATGGAATTTAGACTACGTTGGGCTATGGCAGCAATGGCGAACCTTTTGAGCTCAGTGTGTCAAAATTCTTATAAACCCTTTCTTAACTCGGATACCGTGTCATATCTAGAATATCCATTTATTGTGTATACGTAAAATCAAATTTCTAATATATGTAGGGGAGGACGGGCGAATTGACGCGGTCGAGATTTCTCGAAAACTGTGACACTGAATTGACAAAAATCATTGTCATGAGTTGCGCGATTTAATCCTTTATAATTAGTGGCATTCAAAAGTTTATTAACTCACCGGCGCGACACAGTTACTAATATGTTTTTGGTATTTGGGCATTTGGTTTTTTGTGCCCAGAGAATTTCAAATTTTTCAATTTGTTATTTCTCGAAATTGAAGGTAAGTATTTATGTTGTAGGTATAGTTGTTGTCCAGTACTTTCGTGGGAAATATACATTTTTAGGATTTTTCTCTCTCTTTCTTTATACCTCGGAGCGAAGTGAAGCATTTTTAGCAGGGCGAAGCGATGCATTTTTGGCGGGGCGAAGCGCCGCACCCACATTTTCACTGAATTTCATGTCAATTTCTCAAATATAAGTAACTAAACATAATTCTTTGCTTTAACTATGCAGAAGTAGAACTCTTCTCAAATATGTCGAAATTCTGAAAATTGTTAATTTGGTAGCAGAAGAGGTGGAGCGCCGCGCGGACTCAATTATATGGTGGTTAAAGAACTTCGATTATTTCGTGAAAAACTACAGTTGGAAAAATAAAACATAAACACTTTTTTGAAAACTAAATTGGGAAATATTTGGAAAATAAGAAAATTGGGTCGCTTCGCCTTGTCCCCCCCCCCCCCTATGTAGATAGCTGTATACATAAAGGAACAATACAGTGAAATTCAGTAATCTAACACTACTTATTTTATTTTGTAGAATAATAAAAAATTTTAAAGGATAATAATAAAGACTAGCACAACTGGAGCTGCGTGTCACCTAAAATACCTTGTCGTGTCACCTTTGACACGCATGTCATAGGTTCGCCATCACTGGCCTATAGAGTGATCTTGATCTTTACCTTCTAATTATTAAAACTGTGGCTTTTTGGTAGGTTGTGCCAATTATATTTTTTTTTTCTATAATATTCGATATGACGGTCGCATGCCAAAGTTTCAAGTAAACTCCAGGCTTTAATTAAATAGTAGGTATCGAATTTGGTTCAATCGTAGCCAAATCATAGTTGTTAATTAACAATTTATAAGGGAAGGTCACTTGTAACAACGTGTTCCGTGGCCGGGGCACGTTGTCGCACTATATTGAATTCCATGAAAAGTAATATCTAAACTTTAAAAAGAATATTAATTTAGTTTAGTCCGAAAATGTACAACATTTTTCTTTAGGTACATTTCTTTTCCATCGATTTTGCTATTCTCTTTCGGCATTTTGATTTCCGCGCATCTTTGGTTTCCCCGCTGGCTTCCGCTGTTTTTTTTCTGAAATCGATCGTTTCTCAGATTTCTGTTATATTTTATGCTTTACGACTCTCCGCGAAGCATAAAATTCGCTGGTGAATCTCGCCCCCTGTATTTTTTTCTCAATGCTCCTTTTCCAAAAGATTGGTGATTTTCATTTTCAGCACAAAAGGTGGACGGCTAAGGATAATTTGCATACTCGATTTTATGCTCGAATTCAGTCCAAATTACATCTTCAGAAGCAGCTTCAATTTGTGCAGCAATATCAGAATCGTGAAACAATCAGAGGCAAGGAATAGTAGGTCGGTCAGTGACATAAGACGGCATGTAATCTACCTCAGTCAATATCTCGAGATCTAGAGGACTAATACCCGTTGTTCAACTATTTTTTCAAACTATTATATCAAAGTTTTCATATATTAATACAAGTTTATATTCATTCGATTACTTATAGTAGGGGAGCCCAAGCGGGGATTTTTTGGATTTACTCGAGCACGTCAGATATTCAGATGGGATGTTAAGTGAACCCAAACGAAGCACCCATTCAAAAAACTCACGATTCGGATGTGACGCAAGCTCGTGGCGGCTTTTTGCAAATGCAAAAAAATAAATCGATAGTTGGATTTACTCGAGCGTGTCAGATATTCAGAGGGGATGTTAAGTGAACCCAAGCGAAGCTTCCATTCAAAATCCTGACGATTCGGATGTGACGCAAGGCCGTGGCGGTCTTTTGAAAATTAAAAAAAAATCGAAAGTTGGACTTTCTCTGGCGCGTCAGATAGTCAGAGGGTGATGTTAAGTAAACCCCAACAAAGCTCCCATTCAAGAAACTGACGAATCGTCAGTTTTTTGAATGGGAGCTTCGTATGGGTTCACTTAACATCCCCTCTGAATATCTGACACGCTCGAGTAAATCCAACTATCGATTTTATTTTTTTGCATTTTTGCAAGCCTGTAGACGCTCCCCCAACTGGTGAAACGGTATGCATCATATAAACTTTTTTTCTTTCTACTATCTAATCTTCAAAATCCAATAGGTCCCCACGACGCTCGAGTAAATCCACATTTAGCATCGTCGGCTCCCCTACTATTACGTAAATTACAATAAATAAATAGATTTTCCAGGGTCACAGATATATTTCAGATAAATAATTTCTAGATGCATAACTCTCAAATTAGCTAAAACAATGCAAAAAAAATCATATCATTCTCTTTATAATAATATTTCAACCGATTCGATAAAACTGATGTAAGTAATATTAATCATTCGGAAATTTTTAAGCTGTGCCAACGTTCCCCGTAAAACTTATTACAACGCGTGCCCTAACGTTATTTTTTCACTTTTATGAAACTCGCGGCTACCATGATTAAGATATTGTTACCTAGGTCATCTTTTCTTAAAAGTACACCCTTTATAATACTGTAACACTGTATTGTGTTAAAGAAACGATCAATACGAAAACTGAAACACGATCTCTGAAAAATGCAGCTAATGCGATCACTGAGCTCTGAACATGAAAAGAGTTGGCAATGGCAAATTATGCTATTGTGACAGCATGCCCCGTGTTACAACGTGCCCCGATCTACCCTACAATTAAAGAATTTTGAATTTGTTGGATATAATTTGGTAAAAAAAGGTAAAATATTCATAATAACTTCAAAACTTGCATAAATAAAGATGATTGCTTTTCCGTAAATATTTCGAAAAGTCCATTATGCTAAATCTCATTCTAAAACAAAATTCTGCAGCTATGGGGGATTAAAGTTTAGTACAATTGACGTACGGATAGTATCCATTACTAAGAGCATAGTCAGAGCTTTATTTCTAAAAAATAAAGAACCGGAACGCATACATATTTAAGCAATGTAGCTGTAAATTCTTCTTCTCTATATCTGTAGGTCGGAAGGAAAGGGCACTATGTCCAAAAGCAAATTTCGACGGAAAGCAAAATGATGACTTTTTTTATATATCTACTTCTCGTTTTTTTATATCCATCTTTTTGTGTCGCTTTTTATTGGAACCTTATTATTCTATTTGGATTACCTTAATACAAAAATGCTTAATTTTTAATATTTATTTTGCTGGAATATTAACACTAAGTCATAATTTGCAAAAATGGACATAGTGCCCTTTCCTTCCGGCCTACAGATATCTTTTTGCATATTCCATATGTAATATTTGTCCTGTTTAAAACAGTGATGGCGAACCTATGACCCACGGGTCAGACCATGAGCCAGGCAGAATTTTTAAATGAACCACGCGTTGATTTTTTTTATTTATAACATAAAAGAGAGAACAGACAATCAAAAATATTAAAAAATAATGTATATGTACTACAGTAATGGTCATAGAAAAGGACTGAAAATGCATGACTAAATTATATTTTAACGACTTTTTCCCGCCTATTCTATACTTTTCCCGATTTCGTATCGACTTTTCGGAATTTTAACAATTTCTCCTCGACAGTTTCTCTAAATTCCCCAGAATTTTGGCTCTAAAAAAGCGAAAAATATCAAATATTGTCGGTAAATCGAAAATGTAATAGAATATACAATAGTAATCAACGTCTATAAATAGTCGGTGAAAAGACAGATTAAATTAATAAAGTTGAGGATGAGTCAGAAGAAATTCCGAGAAATATCCAGGAAAATTTTGCAAAATCAGTTCCGATTTCCCAGAAAACTTGTGAAACATCGATCGGTATAAATCAGGAAAAGTTATACAACATTCACTAAATTTGGGTAACATACGAAGTTTTTGCCAAAAGCGTTAACAAACTATTGTAAGCTTAAGTTTCGAACATAAGTTTTTTCTTTTCAAAATCTATTTTCTATCCAAATAACGGTCCTTTTACGAAATTTCAAATTGTACCAAAATTAACCATCAAAAAACTCGACAGCTCTTAGAAAGCTTAACGTTAAATATCATTTTATAAAATTTTATCTAATTCTTTGAAAATCTACTACACGAGTTGCCAATTGTTTCTTTGACAATTTTCTAAATAATGTGGCAATTTCTGGGATAAAGGCTGTAACATTTTGTTAAGGGACCATAAAATTCTGCACACCTTATGGAGATATTGACCGCACGCCACTGCTACCCTCCTTATTTCCAAATGACGCCACTGGCTTAGTGACCCATGAGCTAGTCATTAAAAAAATGATGATCAAAATGTGACCCACTTCTCAAAAGCTTCACAATCATTGGCTTGATACAATGTTAATAATATATCGGATAAATCTTAAAAGATGTTTTTTTTGGCCCACACCTTTTGCAGTCTAAAACGTCCGCAAGAAATTATAAAAGAACCAGAACGCCGTTCCGGTTGAAATTAAGTCCTAGGCATAGTAATAGTTCGTTTAATAGTGGGCTTCCATCCTAGATGAGCAAGCAATTCACATCAGCAGAGGTGGGATTTTGATTGAAAGTGGAATCGTGAGATGAAATCGTGAAAAGTAAGTTTGGACCAGGATGGCTTACACTTTTCACGAACAAATTTATGGGTGGGAAAAATGACGTTTATTTATCGCCTTTTCACAGTTTCAATATATCGCAAGTTCAATTAAAATCCCGTTTAGTGGGAAA
>JANTOP010021970.1:0-13008 GCA_027564815.1 Symmerus nobilis | reverse complement strand
TACGTTCATAAAATGTAGTAAACCCACAACGAAAAGGTTAACTGGTAAGCGAGCTATTTTAAATTATATGATACCTGAATCATTTTGCCCCGTGTATCATTTTGCCCCGCCTTACCTTATACATATTTGTACAATTTATATAATCGCCTAAATTTATAAAATGCAATTTTATTAATTTTATTTCCATTTATTCCATTCCATTTATTAAACCCGGATGCTATATGTCCCAATTTTCCCCGGAATTGCCATAAAAATTCGGAAACTTTTTGAAAATTAGAAAATCTTTTGTAAATCGGAAGATTTCTGGAAAATTGGAAAATTTCTGGAATATCGGAAAATTTTGAAATCGAAAAATTTTATGAAATCCATAAATCATTTATTTTCCAATTTTCGTACAATTTTCCAATTTTCATAAAATTCTCTATTTTTTTCAATAAATTTCTCGATTTTTATTCCGAATTTTGCGATATATGGCAACAAAATCCACTGGATAATGGCTTTAAAGCGGCGACCAGTTGATTTTAGGGTTGTAATTTTGGGTTAGAAATAATAAATCATATCTGTTCGACTTCAGCCTTTCAGATCTCTAGCAAAAATTAACTAAAAAATAGATAGAAAATTACACTGCTCTGCAAATTTAGGAAAACTTTCACCACCACGAATAATAACATTTTCTATAGTAGAATTTTCCGTAGAATCCGAATATCCTAATGGTTTTTCTCGATTGGCTCCAAATTTCCATATAAATGGCAAAATTCAAAAAACTGTACTTTTGAGTGCACGCACCTCACATAAATGCTGGTCTAAATTTTAATTGCCAATAGAAAATGTTATCACCATTCGTGGTGGTAAATCTTGTTTAGCAGTGTTATGGTAATCAGGGAATAAATAATAAACCATTATTAAGGAGAGTTTTCCTTTGGAATATTTAATCGGCTCGGTTGACATGCCCTTCATATACAACATAAAGTGCTATTGATAGTTTTCTGAAAAAGGACGATTTTCCTTTTAATGAAAATAAGTACATATATTAAATACCTAAAGTACCGCAAGGAAATATATTACATGAAGTCTTTTGTGATAAAACTTTTCTACTTAAAAACATCAAAGAAAGAAGAATGTCTTATGTAAGTTATTTAAACAAGAAATCCATTAAGCAGAGAAACTTCTCCCATACACTATTAATTAATTAAACTTAATAGTAATACCGCAAATCTTAAAATTCCCACAGTATATGGTATATAGGTACCAACCATAGATTTTTTCTTTTACTTCCGAAAAATTGTTACAAATTGAAATAAATTTAAATTTTCATCAACATCATTATTACCTAATAAAAATCTAGATAATATAGCCCGGGATTTTTTATAGAATTTACCGAGTTCTAATTACTAACTTTCATTTTTAACACTCTTGTACAACAAGCCGATTTTAATCCCTCAACCAACATATGCCTATACCAAACCATCGGTGATTGCCAAAAATTAAATTGGATAAAAAGGATATTAGGGAAAATAACTTTACGACTCTCTGATTAATTTCGGTCTGTTAGAAAAGTTTCTCCGATAGAGTTTTCATATGTTAATTTGTCCAAAATAAAAGGTTAGACTTTTCTTTAAGTATGGAATAGATGATTTTCATTCAGGGTGAGAATAATGGGAAAATGTTTTTCATTACTCGAAGTACTTCTCAAAATTATGACGACGAGGCGTTCGGTTATTATTAGGAGGGATCAGGGATTTTATTTAGTCGAAGGGATACGTTTCATCTAAAAAATTGATTGAAGCGAACGGATGAAAAATTCGAATTATTTATACGTTAGATTTTTATGAAATATCGAATTTTTAAAATATTTATTGATTTTAAAAAATTACGAAATTTCGAAGAATTTTTAATTTTGAATTACCAAATTTTGATGAATTAAGAAAAGAAATTTTGAAACAATTTTTTGAAATTATCTAATTATTCGGAATTCTGGGAATTTTAAATTTATTATTCGAAATTTCTAAAATCTTCATGTCGAAAGTTGAATCGAAACTACTACCGCCTGAAATCAACAAAGAAGAACTTTCAAAAAAGGGATAATTATTTTGAATCCACCACATCCTAAGTTCATTTAAGGGATTCATGTCAAAACAATACGTGAAATTGAATACCTTAATAAAATGTTTCTTTTTCCCTTCATACTTCGCAGTTTTGGCACACAGTGTTTTGCGAAGCCTTGAATAATATACGGATACGGAACTTACAGTGGGTTTTCATTTCTAGGAGAGAATAAAGGAAGGTCCTGTCTATTGGAATGGTCAAAATGAAAAAGCATGTGCATGATTACGTTTTGTCTGCCACCTCTATCGTAAAACATATTCTCACACAGTGTGTGCATTTGGATATTTCAACAAAAAAAAAAGAAGAAAATTATAGGAAAAACTGTTGCTATACAAGGATATTTAAAGCCGGGAGTTCAGGTTCGGATCCCCATACACGAGAACTACCAAATGGGTATACACACGGATTTATGTTTTCTTGGCATGATAAAACATTGAGATTTTTTGTGCCAGATTAACAGGAATATGCAACCGGTGACTAACTATTTGCCAAAGCGATTGGGGATGGTGGCAACAATATTAAATTTTTTCTTTTTTTTAGGCAACAATCTGAACAAATGAAGGCAATTTCAAATTATATACAAATTCAAATCACAATAAACAAGTTCTGTTTAATGTAATAAATGCGAATGTTATGTAATTTCCATATATGTATATATTTTTTATCAGGAAAATTAGATGTGCTTGTCGTGTGGTGAAAATTATAGGGAACTTGGTTGGTAAAGGAAATAAGGAAAAATGTTTAATTAAACAAATTTGTTTTCATAGTAAAATCAGAGCTAATCGTTCGTCCTGTTGGGTGAAAAGTTGCGGATATGAATTATAGTAATTAAAATTTCAGGAAAAAATATGTATATTAATTGTGAATTTATTTTATTTTATTAAATTTATACACGTAACATTTCAATCTTGATGACAGCTTTAATTACATATGGCAACCATTACCATCCTACCAATTTTAAAGGGTATTCAGCAGTTGAATTTCTCAATGAAAGTTAGTTCCTTAAATAATAAATTTTAAACAATCCTCATATTTCTTTTATTTTATTTGTAGCTATCGAAATGATCTATCTCTGCTTCCTTGATAAATATTAATGATTAATTTCCCACTATTACTTATATACAATCCTTTTCGACACCAACCGGATCGACAAAACCACCGACCCGCCTCCCATAAAAGGATTCTGTGTTCTGAAAATATAAAGTTTCCATAAATCATTTCAGATTAATGTGCAATTGTAAATTTTTCAAAGAAATGTTCATCCATTTAATTTCAATGGAAAGAGGTGTCTGTATAACCAAGGAAAACAATGAACAACATTAAATGGCTAAGGAACAACAAAGCAAACAAACAAGGAGAATAAATGGAAAGAAAATAAATATATTTTAATAGAAAAAATGGCATTAATAAATTATGAAAAAATTTTTCGCTTCCCACCTTTCCTACTATACCAGTTATCTTAATTTCTTCTACTCTTATCTTAGTTTACTCAACCGGACGAAATTCTTAAAGGAAATATACTTATAATCGATCCTTTTCTCAGAAACTTATCTTCCAGTAGATTCCTTAAAAAAAACATCAAGTATCAGACTGAAAAGACTTTTAGTTCACACAATAAACTCCTTTTGGAAGGAAAAAAATAAAATATAATATAAACAGGCTAAATACTCCTTTTAAGAGATATATAGAAAATAAAACAATCCTTCAAGATAAATAAATCTTTTTGTTGTTTTCAATTTATGTATACAATTGTTCTAACAAAGAACTTTTGTTTTGCAATTAAAGTGGGATACTTATGGGAAAAATGCATTTTATTCTGAAGAGGGTCTTCCTTGATATATCTTATATTTTATATTGGGAAATGAAATGAAGAGAAATTAAGAATATGCATTTAAAATTATGGATGAGTCTTATTGTTACTTCCATAGAAATTTCCCTTCTGTTGTGTTTTCCGGATATTCAAACTATCCGGAATAATATAATTTCTATTCCAAATTAAATATACTCCGAATATTCCAATTAAATTTTTAGAAAAATGTCATGAACTGTAAAAAAATTTCGATAAGCATATCCTTTCGAAAAATAAATTCCTCTTTTCCAATTTAATTTCAGGAAAATATATATTTCTCCCATTTCAACCCCTGTAAAGATCGGTAAAGAAAAGGTATTTTTCTAAATTTCAAATCTTTATCTTAAAAGTAGGGAGAGAGAAATTTTTTGGATTCAAATGGTTTTTGGGTCACGCTTAAAGTAGAAAAATGTTGGGTCACCCTGTATGAGAAAACATTTTTGAGAAAATAATTTTTGGGTCACCCTGTATAAGAAAAAAGTTTTTGAAAAAAAAATTTGGGTCACCCTGTAAGAGAATAAAATTTGTGAGTAAAAAATTTTTTGGGTAACCATGTAAGAGAAAAAAATTTGGGTCACCCTGTAAGAGAGAAAAGAATTATCGAGTACAAAATTTTTTGGTCACCTTGTAGAAGGAAAACTTTTTCTGGGTCATCCTGTAACAGGAAAAAAATTAAAAATCAGAAAATTTCATCGAATTTTCAAAAGTTGTGAAATTTTTGCCAACTTAACAAATTTT
Organism: Symmerus nobilis; assembly: GCA_027564815.1. Taxonomy (NCBI): domain Eukaryota; kingdom Metazoa; phylum Arthropoda; class Insecta; order Diptera; family Mycetophilidae; genus Symmerus; species Symmerus nobilis. Next base: position 8,315 of record JANTOP010021970.1, on the reverse strand, counting down.
AGAAATTTTTCAGAAATTAATTGGAAAATTTATCGATCTTAATTAATCATTTTCTCGAAATTCTCTGATTTTCATACAATTTTCCTATTTTTAACGAAATTATTGAACGTAATTTTTATCAAATTAAGAATCGCGATATCAATACCTCTAATTTCCAGATACATGATAAGTATGGAAGTAAATTTGTAATTAACAAGGATATTTTTAAGAATACCAGTCCTTTAATCGCATCTATAAATGCTAGAATATTAAGTCTTAAAGATGAATGTAAACAAGGCAGAGAGATTTATGTATAATATTTTTTCTGTATACGAAAATCAAGTGATTTATCTCCATTCCTTGCAGGCAAGAAATAAGATATTTACTTACAAGATAAGGTAAAAATGGAAAAGAAAACTTGAAGAGATAAATTAATATGAATTATTATGCACGGTGGTTCATTATATTTTTGGATATGCATCCAATTCATTTGGGAGTGTTTCTTAATGAAAATTTTATGACAAATTTCCACCAAAGTTAGACGGGAAAATTTACATGGATCTGTTTACCCTGTCTACGGGACATTTTTCTTCTTCATTAATCGAGTTTATTTTTTGACGTAAATTTCCTTTCATTAATTTTTCGTTCCCATCAACCAATATAAGAGATCCTTGAAGCCATAATTACTTGTATTATAAATAAAATAACAATGAAGTAACATTTGACATTGTATAGAAGAATTTCCATTATATATTGTCCTTCATAAGGCCTCAATTGATCCCTGCTTTTCTTTTCCAAACAAACTATAAGGAGACAAGTGAATGGAAATTAACGGAAAGAAAATTTGAAGGAAAATGTATGTTGTCATTTTATATTTATTTTTCATTCATTTCACCTTAACGAACGGTGAAGAACTTATTTATATAAGAAAAAGTAACCCAGGGATGACGAAGAAAGAAAATTATTGAAAAGAAAGAAAAACTCTTTTTTGGACATATGAATAGGAATAATAAAAAAAAGAACTAGAAAACTCTCACTCCCTCCCCCCGGTTACATTATTATTTTTGTCACGATTTTCCTACTGACTTGGATAATAATAATAATAAAAAAAATATCGAGTTTTCCAAGTAGATCTGTATAGAAGTAGGTCCTTAGAGGGTGGAGGTTTTCTTCTTATGGTATAAAACTCCGGAAAGAAGGAAGCTTTAACATAAATTTTTCCTTTCGTGTCCAATATACTATCTAATTTTTTTTTATTCTGTTCAGAGGAAATTCATGGGAAAATTCAAAAAAGTTTTTCTTTAAATATTTGAAAAAAATTAAAATCCTTTTCTATCCTCGGGAAAACACAAACTAGACACGACAGTTAGAAGCTTATTTTTTTCCTCTACATTTCCTTTTCTGGGTTCGTCATCGTTATCACACATATAGAATACTAACTCTTCTGAACTATTTGTTTCTTATCCTTTTCCCTATCGTACAGGTATAACTGGACCTTGGAATAATCTATAAAAAATTGAATGTTAAGTTTCTTTTTAAACTGGAAAGTTTAGGTGTGATGACGGATTTTCAAAAAAATTTCGAAAGCTAAGCGAGATTTTGAATTTTATTGATTTAAAAGAGATTTAAGAAAAATTACATTTATTGAATTTTTTTTCCTTTAAATTTATTTTATTCTCGAATTTTGCCATGATTTCTCCCTGAAAATTTAACCCATGGTTTTTGCGTCTATCCTGGATGGTCCTCTGGTCGGTCCGCCATATTCCAGAATTAACCCGCAAAATTAAATTAAATAAATTTTAGTTTGGAATTTTTTTCAGAAAAATTTACTGAAAGTTACCTTAGAGCTGAGTACTTACAATTTTGAATAAAATATCTATAAAAATACATGTTCAAAAGCTTGGGTAATACAATGACTTTATAATGATAAAGGATACGTTTATTTCAAACCGCTCCCATTTGCATTTAGCTCAATAAAAAAAAACGGTTGCCGGAGGTAAAAAGGATTCTACAAAAATAATAGTGTTAAGAGTATTGGTATATATTTAATTCAGGTTAATGTAACTAATTTAAATATTTTAATTCATTTTTTTAGTAAAATTGTGTAGTTATTGTAGACATTTATTTTTATATTTAAGGATAATTTGAATTTCTATGTTCCCCTGCCTGTGTAGGTTAAATAATTTTATTTTTTTTTTCGTCTGGTTGGATGGGTAAATTTTTAAGGACTATTTGTTACAAAGATAATATGATATATTTAAGGATCTCTTTATTCATCTCTTAAATTTGTTTATTTTTTTTTTCTTATTATTGAAAACAATGGAAAATTCAATATTCAATAGAATTTTCTTCAATTTGTCTCTTATATCCTTCCAATACAATTGATTGAAAAAAATCGGTTTATTAAAATATTCAAGGAAAAAAAATAATAGAGGAACAATGCTCAGAAATTTAAGCCGGAAAAAAATTAATGGGAAAAATCATTATATTTTCCAAGTGGCTTTTCTTTTTCAACTAGCTGTACAATAACAAGAAAAATCTGAACCAACAATTTCAATAAATTGATTGATTTTTATCTTGAATTTAAGACCTTCGGAAATTCTGATTAAAATAATAAGAAAACAATATTGTTATCGTTATGATTTCGAATAACGTTTATTTAAATAACAAAAAATATTATTTTGTTAATCGAATAACGTTATCGATAAAAATAAAATCTCCCAATAATATACCCGGATACTTTGTTTCGATAGAATTGTCTATTTTTCCCGTATATTTGCCACTTTTTATTGAAAGTATAAAAATGTCAAAAAACCTAAAATTCTTACGAAATTTTTAAAATTTTATAAAATTCCAAACTTTCCAAAAAACTCGGAAATTTATTAAAAATTAAATAATATAAATAATTGCTTGACAAAAATAAACAAATTTAAAAGAATTGTTGTTGGTTCGTTAAGTTATCGTTTCCATCAAAAATAGAAGGAGTAACTGGGCGAAGCTTAGAAATTTAACTTACGAATGTCCCATTATTTATCAATTCCTTAAAATTAATAAGTTCGAAATTTTCCCTATCCATCCTCCTTTAATTTACAAAATCCGCAGACCTTGCATGAAAATCTACGATTATTGCCCTAAAAGATAGGCCATAGGCCCCGTTTCCAGTCGACTTTTTCCGAGGTTTTCCCGGAAAAATTCGATTACAAAAGTTCGAAAGATAAGGAATCATGGAGAACAAATCATATCGAGCAAATAATTGAATGAGAAAGTCTCAGTAAAATTAAGAAAAAGTAGGCAAGGCCAGGGATAAAACAGGGAATAAAGTCCGAAATAAATTAAATGAGAAAAATCGGGTAAAATAGGAGCATTTCGGGGACGGTCAGTACATCTTTGGGAGAAATGGTGAGAAAAAAATGTTTAATTTCCTCAGTATTTCTCCGTAAGAAAATTTTCGATCGGAACCGGAAAATCTAATGCTGAGAATTGAAACCTAAGAATATGTTGTTGAAATTATGAAATAAATATTTTCAAAAAATTAACATCCTGTTTTTATAGGAGCCGAATAGGAGTTTTAAATTCGAAACTGACCGGTTCGATTCAAAAAATACCGGTTTTTAATTTAAATTTTCCAAACAATTTTGCAAATTATATAAAATTATCTAATCTAATTAGCCAAATTATTTCTAAATAATTAAGGAAGCGATTTTGTTAAGAAAATTATTAGAAAAGGAAAATCAACAATTTTGAGATTTTATGAAATTTTTCTGACCGCCTTCCGGGAGATTGAGATATCCGGAAAATTTTTTTAAGGGACAGGAAAATTTGATTAAAACAAATAAAACCTTTGAGTACAGTAATGGAATTATAGAACATACTTTTTTTAAAAATTTACCCCCTGATTTTATAGGGGTCGATATATAGGGAACTTCAGGAGATACATGGTATTTGATGCAAATCGTTATAAATCCCAGAAAATTTACTAAACAATTAATTGTTTGTTTATGTGGAATAGATTTAAATTAAGGACACCTTAGGTGATCTAGCAACTTCTTAAATTCAGGGGGCCCCCTCACAACCTTTATTTTTAAAATAGCGCCAAATATCGAATTGTAAGAAATTGAACTAAGCAAGATTCATTTCAGGAGGAATTTTTCGCAATCTCACCAATTAAATATTTAATACCATAATCCTGAAAAAGTCGAATTTGGGATAATTTTTTAGTACTTAGGTTATCTTATTTTTAATGTAAAGGATTTTTCCTAGGATGGAAGCGACCGTATGTCGTACCTACAAAATTAAAAGAATTATTCCGAATGATGAAATATTACAACCGAGTTTTCTCCCAGTTGTATTTTTTGGGATCTAAGGTACCCTTGGTGTAATCTAAGGCACATCTATGATTTTCATTACAGACACCCCATGGATGGATGTAAAATATAATTGCTAGAATTTTATTAAGTAAATTGTAATATTTTTTATGTTCATAAGTTCTAGATGCCCTTTACCAGATGAAATTGAATATATTCTTTTAATGGGGTTTTTACGACCATAAAACACACCCTTCCGCCAAAACTAAACTTATAAAAGTATTAAAACTAACTACTAATATCTAGGAAAATCCATAGAAAATTACCATTCCGTGGCTACTATGAATTATGATTTAATGAATATGAAATATACCGCCGGGCGAAAGCGATATTTTCTGGACGGTAAAAAAAATATTGAAATATCCTTTATCGGGTTATGGGGGTGAACGTAATGATTAGAAGCTTTAGGTCTTATATTTTCTATTACTAAAAGCTTGTCATTTTCTTCTACTTAACGGATTAACAATTTCTATGACTAATCCTTAATCCTTTCCTCGACAAAACAACATGTTTATCTATACTTGTATATTCATTATTATATCGAATTCTCGACTACATATTCTCCTAATTTAAGAATTGCGGAACGTAATCAGTACGGATTTGGAATATGGAGGGAAAACCGTATACCAAAACCTATATAACCCAATTCCGAAATTGTTCTAATATAGCTCCAAGGGAAAAAATAGGGATATTTAAACATACGAAGGATAGTTATACCGACTATAAATAGTGGTGGCGGTAGGGTATAGCAAACAGCATTACGAACATAATTATTTCGGTGGTAACCAAAATGATATGGCAAACGAATCCTTGTGTTATATAATAAAATAATCTTTTTGTGTGACAATAAATTTTGGTTCATAAGTTAAAGCCATAATTTTCATGGATTATATTTATATATCCATTTTATAGGATGTGTGTACATATATCCTCTCGGTTTTAGGCTTATACCCCTTTCGATGTATAAATAGACAAAGAAAAATTGGTTGGATCATTTATATGAAATGGGATTTGGTATCCTCTTAAACCAGTCTGTTTCAATATCAAATTTTCAGTTATGATGTAATAATTATTCGGTTTAATCTCCTTTCCAAACGAAATTACTTTTTCCTCTATTTTTCCCCGGTAAATCCTATAAATGAGTTAAGAACATCTTGAAAGCTCCCTTTCCCATATTTCGATATCGATATTAATTTATGCATAATGAAATTTCATTGAAAGGAAATGAGAAATTTCCATTAAAAATTCTCAAGATAATACCGATTAATTAAAAAGTCAAACATCTTCAAGTGTCGGCTGTAAAAAGGATATACACAATACTCCTATATGTCAGTATTTATTAATCAAGTGTTACCCGAATCACACATTTTTCAACTTCGAACTGTGGGAGGAAAAAATCCACCCGTTATCCAGCCACCTAACATTAAATGCAATTCCTGAATGAAAATAGGGATTTTTGGGTGGATGGGAATAAGATATGCATAAATATGAATGTCTCATAGTAAAATGTGCATCGCAACCAAAAAACGGGTATAATAAATAGTTAAGAAGGAGTTGGGATGTAAGTCCTTCTCCTCCGCATGTGTTTATAAACAGTATACTTGGCATAAATAAATATATTTTGATGACTTTCCACATGAATGAGCATTGAGCATCCATATCCTCCATATACGACTCCCCATATACTCATTCAGATATCTCAATTCATGACACACTACAAAAAAAATCTGGTTGATCCAATGGTATAGAAAGGATGTGAAAAATAAAATTCGAATTGTGGGGAGATTGCTGAAAAAAAATAGTTATTCGCTTGAAATTCAAAACATCTTTAGTTTAATGAACGCTTTTTGAATCCCTCTCTCATTAAATGCGCTTTTGTTCCATAGAAAAATATAGGATCCATGTAGAACATGCACCTGATAAGTTGAGGGGTTACTTGTCATTTTGGCATTTAGTTTTGCTTATTTGAATGAATGAATATAAATATGCAGGTAGACAGGAATTTATGACCATTGAGATTTCGTCCTGGCTCTTCTGAGTATTAATTGAGGGATTTGTGTATTTTTTTATTGTATTACCGCTCATAACTATGACTTTTAGAATGGCATGTTAAATTTCTACAATTATTTCTATCGTTCAATTAGGGTGGACCAAACCGAACATTTTATTTTCTTTTTAATCTTATGTGTTTTTTAATTTTAATAAAGTGTTATTTATTTATTTGGTGGTTTTATTTATAAATAGGGCGTCTAAATTAATTTTTAAGAAAACCTACAATTTTCTTTTCCACCCGAACAGACATTTTCATACTCTAACACTACAACTATACATGATATTTCATATAATCTACCACTCCATACCATATGGAGGTCATAGATGTGAAATTGTTTTGAAGATGTTAAAGTTATGATGCATTTTTCATGTAGATCATCCTGACGTTATAAAAATTCACACCCAAAAACCACTCCCATCAATTCCCAGTTTGGGAATTTGGTATAAAACGGTTTTCTGTGCCGGCGATGGGTTCATCGGATTGGTTTGGGAATGCTTGAAAGGAAAAATACATAAAGACATTCCTCTCGACACACATGAATTACCATAAATTCATTTCTGTATATTTATAACATGAATAATATTTTAAATATACAGAAACTGGAGTAATGTTATGCCTCTTTGGAGTTTTTTCTTTATTTTAATTTTTTTCTAGAAAAAAAAGCGGTCCCAAAAAGAAGGATTTTATAACATGCATTAGGCGGGTTTCATATTTTATATTTTTCCCATGGTTTTTAATTTTTTCTTTCCTTGAAGCCGCGATAGGAAAAATCGATTGTATAAAATCCTTTGGGTTTAGCAATATGGAATGAATTAATATAAAAACCGTCTGGGATTTCAGTTATTTTTATGTACACTAACTTCCTTCCGTTTTCAACCTTCAGAAGTAATATCCTATTTTAATGGGAATCCAAGATTTTTGTTTTCCATCCACCCCCACCAGCACCCACTCCTAATTGATTTTCGCTACCAAACAATTCATGCCTAAAAGGTGGATTGGTGGTCGAGGATGATTGTCAAGAAATGTGAGGGAAGGAAATCAGAGAGAAATACTACGTTTCGTAGAGAAATATGATCCCATCCACTAACCCACTTAAATCCCGGTCTCAGCAAAAAAAAATATTGGGAATCTTTGAAACTGGTTGGAGTAGATGGGGGGACATTGAATAAACAAACATTATATGGGAAAACCAAACTGAAACCGACCTATACTTTTGACCACATTCATAAAATAGAATAGTGAAAGCATCTATAGATAGAGAACCAAACGAACATAGAAAATACCAATTTGGATTTTGATTTCAGCCCATTATTTACTGGCAACCAGCCAGGAAAAATATAAAATACAAAAGAACCCATTGAGCCTTATTTGAGGGTGGTTCAGTTTTGACTAGCGATTTTTTTTTTTTTTTTTTTTGGTGTCTCAATTCCATCTGCTTGACTGCCTCCCTACATTGTTGTTGTTTAATGTCTGTGGTTCACTTTGGTTTCATTAAATTCATACATTTATATTGTGTGCTCTTAGGGGATTTTTCTTCCTTTTTTTTCTTGTTGTTTGACTGTCCGGGTTTTTCCCCGAATTTTTCATTAAATTTTAACAAGAGTTTGGGATTAGAGACTAGACCATTATCCAGGATATTAATAGATGGGTATTGGTTTCTTAATGTTTATTTTCAACCAAAAAGAAACAAGAATTTCTAAATGATTTTATCCCATTTGGTTTGGAAAATATTTAGGGATTTTCTTCGAGTTCTGGAAAATTAAGAATTTTCTTTGGAGATCAGAAATAAAATAATTAAACCAGATTGTAATTTAATACCTCTTCCATGGCATAATGGGTATAACGCCCGCTTTGGAATGAGGGAGGTTTGCAGGCTCGAGGTTCGAACCCAGGTGCCGACATCACAAAAAATTATTATT